>JAGXCT010033489.1:0-51377 GCA_022495035.1 Philopotamus ludificatus | reverse complement strand
AGTCGTTAAATAAATCGCGTATGTCTTAATCAATCCAGACCATCTTAATTATATATTTTTAAAAAAATAAGTCGATCATTACCTCTTCGAAAAGATGTACTTTTCCCGCCATAACCATGCTCGTCCATAACAGTACAAAATCTGTCCAACAGAAGGCAATAGCGAAAAAATCCCCTATTGATTTTATTTTTTATGAATATATTCATATTTTTAAAAGCGTTTGAATAAACGTCCGTCCCAAGTCGCTCATTAAAATAAAATTAATGAATGGAAAAGTGTGCGTGGCCGTTTACAGCCGAGAAACCTTTGATTTGACTGCGGAATTTCTTAATTAAACTTTACAATTTGATATCTTCAAATTAAATTCGACGCTGAAAACAGACATGATGTGAATTTGAATGAAATTGTTCAAAATTTCGAACGAAATCGAATCGAAGGGGTTGTAGAAATGTGTGGAGAATGCCGCGACAATTAGGACGAGTGCCAATTTTCGCTGAATAATAATATTATATTATATATATAATATCCAATGAAAATGTTCCATCCATTGTACTTAAATATACATTTATACAGATGAATTCTATTGAAATTATAATATATTCTCTAATTAATGATATTATTAATAGCAGTTAATAATAAAAATATATTTGGATCAAATTAGATGTGTAGCGGAGTGATGATACAGTATTCCAAACACGGTACCCTACTCAGCTACGACCCCCTGACATAATGAACACTGCCAACAATAGCCTTCATATCTATTCAATACATTCTGTTTACCGAGCAATAACTCAGGGATTAAAAATATTAAGCCAATAAATAATTTCAAAGCTGGCTACCGTTAAATATTAAACTCAAATGTTAAACAAATATGTCGGTTATAAACAATGTTTGTTCAGGACGTCCCCAAAACTTCTCCTCAAACATTCCTGACATCTTATTCCGTGTGTGAAATGAGCACAATTGATACGCGGGGCTCCGATCTCGGAAATATATTTTTAATACTGAATAGAAACCGGTTAGCGCTGCTGCATTTAACAATATCGGAGCGATATTCGTCTCCATTTATGTTCAGACAGGTCAAATATTTCATATTAGCATTGTCATCGGATTAAAGTTCAACATGTATATGGTTACGTCCCTCGATCTAACGTATCATTGTACTACATTTATTATCATTGTAATAATTCAATCTCTTTGTTATAAATTACTTTATTAAAATCATTTTCGATAAAAACAACATCTACGATATATAACCAAAAATAATATCCTATAAACAATTTCTAATAAATGCTACAATTTTAAAAATCATATATTTTTTTAAACTTATAAACAAATTTTGATTAATTCTTACATTAATATTTGGTACTGTGACTAGATTACAATCTTAAAAACTATGATATAATTTTGACGTGAACACATAAATATTGCAAATGAAATATTGATTAACGCTCATTTTTTTTTTATATATATTAGGATCAATCGATTTTACGCACTCTTTATTTCAAAGATTTTCATTATGCAAATTTAATATTTCAGTGTTCGCAAATAATTTACAACGGTTATTAGACTCGACGCTCAGAAAAAGTATCTAACGTACGGTTTTAGGGGAAAAAATATGAATATGTATGCGTAATACAACAATATTTCCACTTTTTCTAACATCATATAAGTCTTTCGATTATTACTTATTGCACATATTCATAATTATTAATCAATAAATAAAATATCATCTTAATATAAATATATATACAAATTATTAATTGTTTAACTGAACATTGTTTAATGTATATATTATAATTTAAATGCATTTTATTTAAAATTTAATTAATAATCAGTTTATTATATACTTAAACGTTTCTATATAATAATACATTGATTTAAAGACGATAAGAATTTAAAATTTAATTAAAAACGAATGTGATTCGCAAATTTAAGCCAATAATAAATGTAAAGTAACTGGTCGATGATTTTTTTTCCATTTATTATTAATAAAACGATTATACTGTTCATAAATATTAAATATATTAGTATTTATCGAGATGTGATGCATCGTAATATCGTAAACTATCTCGCATAATAATTTTTAAGTGTCTTAATTACAAAAAAATAATAATATTTATTCGGGTTAAAGGCCCGATTAATTTTTAATATATCGAGTTGCGAGATAAACATAAAAGTTGATCTTTCATTAATAATCATTGACCAGAAACTGTATGAACTGTACCTTATATTTATCAATCGGCATATAATATTAATTATGATTGACATTATATATGAATATATTAATTTATGAGACTATTTTTTAACAAAAATATTCAGATTTAATCATAATTTATATGAGATATGCTATAATATTTAAATATATGTATTTTTTACACACGATTTGAAAATAGAACAGATTTTCTTTATAGTGATTAATCGAAAATTAAATATATAAACTAATGTTATATACATGAGTTATAGAATTGATGACGATAACTGAATTTTGTATAGTAGACTAATCGTTAATATATAATCATAATTACTATAACTAACAACACTGTATTTCAAATTTGATTATACGTCAGTGATTGTAATTGTTAAGACACAGATAAGTGTGATTCAATAAAGTATTATCGGATCATAGTTTTGACATACTTATAATAAATATAATTAATGATATAAATATATACATTATTTAGAGATGATGTAGATGATATTGCACTTTCAACACATTCGCTAATATATTTAAAATAATTTCATATTCATCATTTTACAAAAATCATTCGTAATACTAATTTTATCAAAATATATCACACGATTTGCTCAAATTTTCATAAACTTTTGTTGATCGTGTTGGTTATTTAACTGTTTGTTGGGCTGACCATCAGCGAATTTTAATTCATCCGAATTATCGGAATCATCATCGGCGAATTGTATATCAGAAATGTCCGAATATCGCTCCTTTTGTCTGCTGGGCGATTTTTCGCAAAAAGTTTCCTTCTCGTCCAATTGCTCGGACGTTTTATTCGATATATCGTATTGATATCGGTTATTCGATAATTCTTTCATTTGTATCGCAACATTTTTATCATTCTTACGATTGGATTCGAAGAAAGATCCCTCTCTCTTAGCCGGAAGTAAGTCGCTTACGCTGAAATTCAACGGATGTACTATATTCGTCTTCATAGCCAGTCGTCTTTCGATCCGCGGCGAGCCTTGCGGAGTATATTCTTCGGATTTAATATAAGGTCGCGTCAAATACGGTTCTTCGGGAGATTCTGTATTACTTCCGGGATCGACGTTGTGTTGCGGAATAATTTCTTCGTATATATTCTGTTCGTCCATCTCTTTGATTATATCGCCTTCTTCGAGCGGCGGTATCCAAACGAGAAATGCTGGATCCATTCCGATATACGAACCGGGTGCGGCTCCAGCGTTAGATACGTTATAATCGTAATAATCCATTTCAAACTCCGGAGCTGCTAAGCTGAGATCGGATAATGGTGCACGGAGTCTTAAATTACGACGCTCTTTCCGTTCTTTTCCGTTTGTCGAACGCACTCTAGCACAACTCGTGGAACTCAACGCAGGTGAATAACATCCCTACAATATTAAAAATGATTCTCAGCATCTTACATCAATAAATAAAAAAAATACTATAATAAAAATATATATATACATTCGTTAGAGTCGTATTACTTCCACTCCTAGATCCATTTTCTGAAATAGCTGTTTTACGCACAACTCTCGGCGTGACTATGGCCTTTTTCAAGTCGCGATTATCGCAGGAATTATCGCTATCCCTTTCACTTGTGCTAATATCTATCGACATTGACGTAGTATCACCATCTGAAATCTATAAATACAATCTTATAAAATTGATATCGGCTGATATTGATATATGCTCTCCTTTGAATGAAGCTTTATATTTATTTTACAGAATGAATATTTAATTGACGATATACCAATGAGTTTAAGTAGGGTGGATGATGTGATGTGACATGAGCCGAGCGTGAGGGAGAGCATGTGCGAGAACGTCGAAGTGGAGAAGCGTGCGTTGAGTCAACGTTTGAGGAATTGCCCGCGGGTAAGCTTCCTCGCGAACCTGGTCTGTCTCTATTATTTCCCATATCCGGCGATGTTTCATCCACAGCCGCTAACGTTACGCTACTACCCGATGACCATCTACAAAAAAATATGAACACGACAATAAATTTTCATTAACAATGCGATAATATTGAATTAAATGATTTTACCCGCTGGTTTGAGTATCGCCACCGTCGACATGCGGTGCATCCAAAGGTCGTTCTTCGCTTAAATCTTTTGATTCTCTGAGCAATCGATGTCCATCTCCGATACCGCCACCGCGGACTCTCAAACGACGTAACGATAATACTTCTGATAATAATGTTCCACTAGAACCGGTTAATCTATTGCTTAATGCAGCAGCCGATCCAGGCCCAACTGTAATAATAATAATGAGATTAATAAAAACTAACCTAAAATATATGTATTATGCTTCTTCAATAACGTATACATCTTCATTGATCGTATAATTATAATAATACACACTATCGGAATCTGCAAGTGAATCGCAGTCGGCTGCGCGATGATATTTTCGAGATGCGTGTAGTACTCTTAGCGTTATCCAACAAGCCGCAGGGGCTGTTAGTATAAATGCAGCTGCAAGTAATACGATGAGTAGTAATCCTCCGATTCCACCGCTACGTGCATTTCCTGCTCGGATGTTAGAAATACTCGCTGATGCATTCCCTGCTACGGCTTCTACATAATAAATGAAATGATTCAATTAATATTAAATTTATAATATATTCAATATTATTAAATTGTGCATACCGATTTGTGAAGCCTCTGCGACAAATCCACCAGGACATGCTGGACTTACGGCTAAGACTTCGTCAGAGAAAAATTCTAGTAATAAGCTAGGTCCACTCGATAGAACCGGCGATATTGCATGCTCGTCTTTGCTGTGGCTTTCACCGTCTTCGCCAGGCCATTCGGCTAATAAAACTGCACCCGGAGAATCGCCGTCACGAGCCTTTAACCATTGCGCTCCGCATGATAATCTGTACTTCTCCATTACCAATCGTACGACATAACCCGGAGAAGCCTAATTAATATTGAATAAATGTATTATGATTATATTAATTATTCATTTAATTAAATGTAATATAATACCTGAAGCAACCAAAACGTTCTTCCTTTGCATGCCTGAGCGGAGGCAGCTAGTGATCTGGCCGTGGATCCTAATCGTAGAACGCATCCGCATTGACAATCGCTCCCGAGATTGATACTCTTTAGTCCCGATAATAAATCATCCCATGGACATAATTTTCCATCTCCGGAATGATCTCCGGTACATCTCTCCGATTCCACCGCTTGACCCTACATTAAAATATTATTACTTATATTAAATATTAAATAATTGAATCAATAATGTTTTGAGATGATTTTATTTATTTAAAAAAAATACATGAAATTTATATTAATTTAATTGTGAATTTCGGTAATGTCACCACCGCTACTCGGTGAGCTCTCCTCGGTATCGCTCTCTTCTCTATCTTCATAGTACAGTTCATCTTCGTGAATAATTTCCGGAATGATTTGGCTATATAATAAATTTGAGCTGTATTCCGTCGAAGAAACGGGCGATACATCTTTGTATTCGTCATCGATATCGTTTTTGGGCGTCTTTATTACGACAGACTCTTTTGGAACGAATCCTAAATCTCCTCTATGATATTGAGATATTGATGATGCCGTCGTAGAAAATGCTGATGATGTGTATTTTATTACAGGCAGCGATAATAAGTCCAATAAACGACGTAGAAGTACACGTCTCGTTGCATCTTCTTCGGCTTCGTCGTATGCACCGTTATTCTTTAAACGTACTGCATCTCTCACCGCTTGTCCTGCGTCAGTGACGATTGCTTTCAACTTTTCGGTCTCGTCTTTAGCCCTCTGCGCTTGATTTTTATGCTTTTCCTTTTCAATAACGCTCTCTTGCAGATTCTTTTCCAATATTTTAACGTGTTCATTATTTGTGTTGATTTCTTTTGTCAATGTTTCAATTTGCAACGTTTGCGATTCGAAATCGTATTCTCTCTTTTTGATTGCGGCAATTTTCTCTTTCATTATTCCGTGTTCGTGCGTTAATTTCTCGATAACTTTCATTTGTACGATACTCTTATCGATAGCCTGATCCTTTTGACCGTCGGATAGTTTGAGAGCTAATCTCGAAGCTTTGTCTTTGCGTTTCAAATCGGAATTTTCTGCTTTCAACTTGGAATTTGCTGCGAGTATATCTTTGAGCTCGTTATTTATTGCAATATTTTCTCTTATGGCACGATGAGTCGACGATGCGATTCGTATTTCCGTAGCATCGTTCATATCCTGTGCGAGTTGTAGCAATTTCGATTCCATTTCTTTTTTTAATTTCTCTTTGCTCGTAACGAATCCTTTTTCTTTGTTATAAAGTAAATTTTTGTAGTGCAATTCCAATTCTTCGAGATCTTTTTCTTGTTTTTCGAATTTGGTCATCAATGATTCGCGTAGAGCACGGAATTCTTCGAGCGAATTGATTTTACCTGCCAATAATTTCACTTCCGACGTTAGATTTTCTCTCATCACGCTGAAATCTCTCTGCAATTCTAAGACTTTTGATTGAGATTCTTTGTTTTCTGAATTTCTCGCTTCTTCCAGACCCCGCACTCGTTCTTGCAGTTCGTATGTTTCATCCGATTTTATATTCAAATTCTTTTTCAGATACGTGATGACATCGGCTCTGTCTTCGTCTAATTTTTTATATTCGGATAATAATTGTTCATTTTTCGATTCTAATTCTTCATTGTTGTTTTTAAGCCGTGCTAATTTTCTATTGAGATCGGCAATTTGCAGCTCGAAAAACGTTTTATCAACCTCGGAGAGTTCATCCGGTGGTTTTTCTTGTTCTTCTTTGCCCTTTTTTCCTTTTCCTTTCTTCTTGCCCATAGCGAATGATTTGAAACACTGATGTTTTTTTCTATATATTCATCTCTTAGTTACAGTATTATTGATTTAATTCTCTTGACATGTCTCCATAGTAATATCATAGCAAACATCATATACAGAAAATGGTTTAATTTTATTCTCTTTTTAATAAATTTTATATTTAGTATTAATTTATTAAAAATAATGATTATTTTTAAAAGTAAATGATATTATTTAAAAACAATGAAGTCATCTATCTATATTTAATTTTGTTTTTTTTACCTTGCAATATGGAGCGCCGAAAGATGGCGTTGGTGAATCACAGAATCTGTATCGAGTCCTAGTTCCTCCACATCCCGGCGGACACGCAGACCACCCGGACCACGGTCCCCAACCACCTGCCGATACCCCATCTGAAGCAAAAAATTAAATATTTTAAAATAATCTCTAGATAAATTATGCAGGATTAGTCTCGAAATAAAAAAATAATCCCAGAAATTCAAATGACGAAGAACGTTAAGCAAAGCAGTTATGATTAAGGCTTAAACCGAGTTAAAAGCAAACTTTTCATTCAAAAAAAATGGCAGAAAACCTTTCGCTTTGTTTCTACAACCGTATCCCCGTCTGAATATGAAAATTACTAAACTTTTTTCTTGTGAAAAATTTTTTTTCAGCAAAAGTTTACTTTGCAGACGAATCTGGAGGGGTGAAAAAAAATTAAACGACATAACAGAGTGAGGCAAATGAGATGAATGAAAAAGTATTATAAAAGATTACCATAAATGAATTTAAATTGATGTATAACTATTCGAAAGATATTTCATTTGAAATCCGTATTGTATGCTACATAAATTCGGGATCAGGGATAATTAATACACACCTGAAACAATCTGAAAAATGAAACAGCTCCGTATCAGACCCGGCAAAACAATGTGGAGTTATTAATTATTCGGCATTGTTTTCTCGACGAGAAAATGCGAACCAGAAAAGCGGTTAATTAAATAATTAAAATCATTGCCTTTCAACTTTGTTTGTTTTAAGATGTTAATTAAACATTTTAAAATATATATATACAAAGAAATATTCGTGCCGTTCCACATTAAATCGGATCGGTTCTGGACCACCACTTAACCAATAATTGAAATGCTTCTCGAATTCCGAGAGACTTCTTTCAGGAACAGCGGCACGGATGTGCATCCATTCCGACTAATCTGTTACTGACAAATGGATTTCCCGTATGGGATGGCGGAAACGAAAGAATAAATCTGTTTTACGGGAATTGTCTCCCTCATCTTTGTTCATGTAATATTGCGGAGGATGCCTCTCCGAATATAAATTCATACAGAGTGTATCGGAAAGAATTACAATTTATATTACATAATACCTTAAGAGGCATGGCTAATGAAAAATTATATTTTGTATTACAATAGCGTCTGCGTCTTTGATCTCGTTGACGACAAATGGCCAATTCTCAATCCCGCAGCGGTCTATAGTTTACAATACAAGCAAATCTGATTCATCTTATCAAATTAAAACACGTCACAAATCCAAAAGGACTAATTAGCGCATTGGTGGCATCTGTTGAAAATTATAATTGGAGTAGTCAGACAGAGCCGGGCCCACCATTGTCTCGCTGCCAGATAACGACCCAATCAGACTAGTCGCGTTCACTCTTCACCGAGCACGTCATCTTGATATCATATATTAATATAGGGGCGGATGCAGACTGACGTTTGTATGTGCCCGAAACGACAGAAGCGGCGTAATGTGTACCCGAAGTTCTCATAGTTGCCCTCGGCTCTAATTGTTCTTGATGACTGCGCGGATGTGTATTGAAATTGATGATGGCTCTCAAATCAACCCCCGTGTAAGGGCTTGACTTTGATTGCGGTTATGACGTCATATACGACATAACAACCGCTGTATATTGCATAATAAATTCAAGGTAGATGAATAACAGAGATATACGTATTGGGTAGATGCAAAGGTTTTGACGTTTTTTATTAATTTAATCAATTAAATAATCTTGGAATTAAATTGGAGTAAAACTCTCTTTACTTTGAAGCAAAAAAAGCATTAATCATTTCGCTGCGGCAGAGCTTAACACAAATCCTCATCTGTATACAGCGCAGATTTTTAACAGATTATTTTTTTGGCGAAGAGATTTTTTTATACCGCTATAATATATCATTTTCCCATCAGAAACACGAGTTATAGATCGAAAGAATCGCGTAAATGAACGTCTATGACGACGCATGCTGGAGACGATTCGTGCGCCCATGAATGTCATGGGCGCCGCAATGAAAAGATTAAGAGAAGTTTTTACCTACTCTATTGCATTCATTTTTTTATCATTTAAAAAAAATCTAGTGGTATGAATAAATGATAATCAGAAGGAGCAAGTTCTGGGGAATATAGTGGGGGTTTGATAACATCCGAATTCAATTCATTAAACTTATGGTGGGTTATTCTATAATAGGACTATTGCGCAAATGATGATGAATCTTAACCGATCTGTAAGGGCGGCTCAAACCAACCGCGTCGTTCGAAGGGGATCTATTAATAATGAAAGATGCACCCCAAGCATTTGAAGTCGAGATATTGATGAATTCTTCATCAATATCTTGATATTTTTTTTAAAAAATGGGTTATTCATGATATGCTTCATAATTTGGTCGATATTTTAGATTTTTCTACTAAACAATATTATGCGTAAAGGAGACGCACACTCGACGACGTCTCGCCGCAGACTGAGGACACGCCGCCGACTACCGCGATCCCAGAATTCTCGCGGCACGTGTCAATCGCACTGTTTCACGCAATTGCGGACAATAAAGGTCAATGATTATTTATAATATTTATTCTTTAGACCTTTTTTTCATTAAATTCATTTTTTAGATAAAATAGTTTGTGACATGTAGGATTTATATTAACACTATGAGCCGTAAGGTTTTACATCAAACCTAGCCTGGGGGCTGCATGGTTTCATGTAATGATAATCCAAGCTAACATGCACGTGTATCCATCTGTGGTCAAATAGTAGAATTACATTGTGCATCGTTATTAGAAAAAAAATGACAAGTTATGGTTCTCACGCCAAAAGGCGTGAACGGCTTATAATGTTGGCTACAAAATCACGCCAAAAGGCGTGAACGGCTCATAAAGTGTTAAAAGAGTTATTCGAGAAAAATCAAAAACTCGGGGTCATTTTTTTGGATGCTGTAAAACATTATGTACAGAATGAATTTAAAGAAAAATATCTTCCACAAACAATGCTAGCGATTATTCGAATTATTATCGTTAATTTTATACATTCCATAAATTGTGAAAGATTAAAAATTACGAGAAAGGGTATTGATAATATTTCACTCGATGTTAGATAATAAAGAGATAATTTAAATCGCTTAACTGAATATAGTGTCAGACAATACAAGTAAAAACAAAATAGAAAAACTACTAATCTAAGCCTATATAGTTTTACGGAATTTTGTTTCATGAATATACTAAAGCTAATCTACTGCTTAAAAAGAAGAGGGTTTATCAAATTATTCCTAAACGATTTAAAAAAAATACATATATATTATTAGATTGGCTATTGTATGATTGCCAATTATGTAGTAAAAATAGATACGTAGAGTTCTGGTCAGTTTCCAAACGCTAATAACTCTCGAAATTACAAATATACCTCATCGCAAAATTCTCTTGCTTTTTTTATATAATTCGAAATAATTGTTTCTATTTACAGAATCATTATTTTCATGATGGCTTTGAAGCGACTATTCTTGTCTGATAAAAGAGAAAATAGCGTTAATTAATTAGCAAATAAAATAGCTATTCGCAGTAAATTCTATTAATTAATGTGTAGCATAATATTTTCCTTAAATTAAACACTCGTACATTTAAGAATATATATTAAAAAAAAAAAAAAATTTTACATCTTCTGCAAAAGCGAAAAAACTATAAACATGTCCTAGATTATTTAAGAATTAAATTTAAAATAAATAATATAATACATTTGTATAAAAATATGTATGCAGTATAATTTAAAACGTATTCATTGTATTTTTAAAGCCGTTCACGTCTATTTTTGCGCTGTAAATCTTTATATGCGAGCAAAAAAAAATTTTCGGGTATGATTCGGAAAATTCCCGACAAATTGAACATGCCCTACCCTCGGTAAATCTACTGGGAGAGATTGTCGGCTCACACATTCTACTTTTCACGTCTCCCCATATATTTTTTTTCACCGATATTCCCCATAGTGAGAAAAAAACCTGTCGATCCGTAAAATAGCAATGTTTAGAGACGCCGATAGATCTATAGGCATGAACGAGTATTCGGCGTGGAATGCGACGAAATTTTAATTTATTTCGATTGGAAATCGGAAACACATTATTGCCTTTTTAGCAGATAATACATATTGGACCGGCGCTAAAGTGAGTTGTCGTCGAGTTATTCAGTTAAACTCCTATTGTTCATTCAAATGCCAATATTCCCTTTTGCGAAATCAGCTTTCCCTTTGAACCATTACACGATTCCGAGCCAATGAACCGTGTTATCACGTTTAATTCACGTTTTTCAACGTGAAAGCCGAGCGTTGGGCCATTGACCGTTGTGTTGTCATTTTTTCATGCAAATTTACGAAATACAATAAATCAATAGTAAATTCTGAATCTTATTTATATTGAAAATTGTAGTATTTCTTTGTCTTGCTATATTTGAGCGACACGTGTATATGCCCGGCTAGCTCAGTCGGTAGAGCATGAGACTCTTAATCTCAGGGTCGTGGGTTCGAGCCCCACGTTGGGCGAAATTTTTTGCCGTTTTTTTTTTCATTTGTAAAAATGATAAAATAACATTATTTGTAAAATCAATAAAATCGCATCGGCGACGCATATTCTATTTTATTAATGGGGATGTCAAGACTGATGCACCAGCACCCCTTTCGCTATACCTCCCTCTCTGTCAAGGGCTTTTAAATATTCATGAAATAAAATATTCCTGTCGTTTATTCTATACAGTATACGCTCTGAAAAGTATATGTTTATCATTTAAAAATAATATTTTATACTATTTATATGGAAGATCTTGGATAGAATCGATTTAAATTAGTATTAAATATTTATTAATAGATGTCTCTATTTTAAAATATTTTTAAATGATATATTATACATGTGGTTCTAAACATTTCAATCTTGGTTTAATATATTTTAGTCGATAATTAAAAATATTAATGTTTGTATATTATAAACTAAATTAGCCGTACTAATTATATAAACAGATTGGATTGAAAAATGCAGATAATCGATGATATGTATTTAAAAATAATATAAAACGCAGGTAAAAATAAGCGATTTCCACATTTTGTACGAAAATAGAATGTAATAATTTAAATTTAGATTCTCGTGTTTGTTAGAGCAGACGTTAATGTAAGAAATCTTGTTCAAAGCGATTCCAAGAAAAACCCCAACAAAATCTTTTCGCAGAAATCGTATTCCACCCTTTTCTTTCGATTTGTGTTTTTAAGAAAATGTTAAAAGCCACAGGTATTATATTCAATAAATTTCATCGTTTTTTTATACATTTATTAGAGAATTGATTAGAATCCGAAGAACGAATAATTTATTTTAATAATATAGCATTAAATAATATAAAAGAGAGCAGTTTGGACTTGTTACAGCCAATTTGGTGTCGCATTAGTATACGGTCTACCGATATTTTTTCATATGTTTTACGTGCATAGCAACAGACTGTTCATTATAATTAAAAAAAACAACATATTAACAAGGTGACAAATTAAATTTTGTTTAGTGATTGAAATAAATCAATTAAAACACCTCTCATCTTCCTCAAAATAAGAATTTTGGCATCCAACTATATATTATGCCATGGTTTAATAAACTTAACTTAAAATTAACAAATTATAAAGTTATAGCGATACTAAAGTTCTTAGATGAAATTACTTAAAATCAGAGATATGCTACATTATTAAATAAAGTGCATGTAGCTGAAACCGCGCACGTGTTTGAGCTTTGAGCCCAAGGAAGAACCACTCAAAACAAATATGAATAAATAGGTATAGTGATTTACAGGTCGACCGCATGCCAAAGTAGAACCAATACGGTAGACCGCATGCTAGTGCAGTACCTCTAATATTTTTATATAAATCAGGTAGTAAACCCGTGGAACCATCCATTAGATACTATATATTGAATTCTTTCAACTCTTTTTTTTCACGATGGATACGTTCCAAAAGAGCCGTGTAAAAAATGTATATACAGTCAACCATCCTATAACATTTCCTGTAAATTGCTGTTTTCTACAACATTCTAATATTTTTAAGGTCAATTTAGATATTTCGTAAATAATACATTGCCAAGCGAAATAAAGGTCAATGCTCAATTTTTTTTCTCTAAAATGTAATATAAGCTTTGTGCGTTTACTAGTCAACTATATTATTCTTTTAAGGAATAAGGACCATTTATACACTGCTCGAGAATATTTTAATCTAGCCGTGCCGTTGGGGTCTACTTGGGACCACAAGTTTTTGATTTATCTCAAATAACTCTTTTAATATAAATCCTAACATATCACAAACTTTTTGTATTTGTTTAAAAAAGTCTAAAGAATTAATATCATAAATAATCATTGACCTTTATTGTCCGCAATTGCGAAAAAAAATAAAAACGATATTCGCTTCCTTAGTCACGGGCGCGATGTTTTTTCTCGCTCGCATCCGGTACGATGTGCCAAGTGCGAGAGAAACGTATACTAGGGACACGTCCCGCGAGAATATCGGTCTACCGGCGGCTTGAAATACTTGGGGTCTATTTTAAATTATAAATAGACCCCCTTCGGACGACGCGGTTGGTTTCGAGAAGCCGTGACGGATAATCGGTTAATGATAAAAATGTTTTCGAAACGGGACAGACAAATGGATAAAAGACTTACCTATTATCGGAAGCGTCGGCAAACACTCCTGCCTGACGTCAGCCACTGCGCCGTTCAACGCTTCACTGACGTATATGAAGCAATACTCTGGAAACCGCTCCGAGAAGAGGTCACATGGCACGTTCAGCTTATGGTTGCCACGTGTCACTCGCAACTCGGTGATGTAACGCAGGTCTCCGGCGGCGATGCGAGTGGCCAGAGCCGTGCGCGGAGGCTCCCTGGCGTAGACGCGGACGCGGTCCCCTCTCTCCAGCACGCAGGCCGGGTACTCCACGAACACGGTCATGCCCTCGTGCCCGTCGCACGGCAGCACGCTGCGCCCGTGCACGTTCAGCACGAACTGCTCCGACCAGCTCACCTACAAAAGACCAAAAGGATTAGTCGCCGAGACAGTTTTCAGAATTGTGTACACCTAATTAGCCCGTTAATTACTGCAGTCGGGTGCTTGTCTGCTGCGGATGCAAATACTAGGCTATTACCTCCACGGTTTGCACTCGGGACTCGCTGCTAATTGTGTAACGTATACGTACCCGCCGCCGTTATTATGCGGAGAAACTGGATAGCGCGGGATGTAACACCAGCAATTGAGATGCAAGATGAAGGCTATTATTACACATACACACGTATTGATTATTGAGGGTGGCATGTAACTCTAGCGGCCGATCTGGTATTCCGGAAATGTTCCCATCGTATGTCTGAGATTAATCATGCATGCCACGTTGTATCTACATAAACGCCCAAATATTAACATTTTTGGAATCGCTACCATTTTGATAAATTTAACAGCGCGGTCAGACGCAGCATCAACCTACTATGTGGTTTTCTTTTAATTGTTGTTGCGATAGATACAAATCGAGTCGAGTGTTGTCGCGTGTCGGTATTGGACGTGGTGGCGATGGTTGGCGCAATCATGGTTTCGGAAATTATACGGAGCTATGAGGAGTCAGGCCGCTATCCAGACCAATTCGATGACGTGTATGCTACAGGATGTGCCCGTAGCACCCGATCAGACCGTGAATTAAATACGAATTGGCCACAGCCTCGTCTGATTATTATTGTTACAATACGCGCGTTGAGAGCTCGGCTCCCGGGCTCATGGCTGGCGACCTTACGCGTATTTGAAGAGCCTAGATTACTTGGTGGACGACCGTCACAGTCCTTGCATCAGGGTTGGGACGAACGGGGCTCTCCTGGAGATCGCGTAGTGTCCTCCACGTGGCAAAAACCCGCCTCCGGGTATACCGGTATACAATACCTGATTTGAAGTAAGAGGTTAACAGTGAAGACACGATGGACTATACTACTAGCTGAGGTGATAAATCCAGTAAAAAGGACCAAAGATGACATATCAGTTATAGAGTTTTAATTTTTTTAAGAAATCTCTTTAATTGAATATACAAATCTGGTAAAATCCCGTATGTTTGATTACAACCTCATTCATCTTTTGTCTAAGAATAAAAAATATCCGAAAAATTTATTAAGGGCGATTTTCAAATACAAAAAAGTGAGAATATAATTAAAGATTTGCAGGGTTCGTAAGAGAATTGTTACCAGATAAGCTATCCTCTCTATGAATATGTTGTTTAAGAAATTCAGAGAATTCTAGAAGAAAGTATTTGTGTGCTTTATTGATTCTGAAAAAAACTTTATTGGTGTACTATTTTATTAAAATAAAAATTCAAACTGCAAAGTTCCTTTCGAAATAACTAACACAGGAAATAAATTGATCAATTATTGAATAGGTGAAAATCCTTGATTCCAAGGATTCCAAGATTCCAGATTAATGTTTCAATTCATTAAATGTACATTTTACCAAAATAACATCAGATATTATCTGAAGTTTGAAAAAAGTCAACATTTACTAAAAAAATAGACATTTCAAACTTCAGTCAGCCCACCTATAGAGCCGAGATATGGACCACGCTATAGGAACCCGCACTATGGAAGACTATGTGAATTCATAATTTGAATTCACATGGTGAACTAATTAATTTAATGCCATCTATCCTCCGACTAATAAATAATTATAAAACAAATAATATAAATTTCAATCCAACTTAAATAATATTAAAAATTAACCCGTGTTGTTGTTTGACACTTAGGGGAATATAAGTGTGAGAGACTCATACCTCTTGCATTTTCAGAATCTTTTATCGAATCTTTATATGGGTGAATGGCGCTTTGGAATCTTTATGTGATGTCATTCACCCATCGTAAAAATCGTTAAATAAATAAATAAATGACATAATTATGAAATGTAACCGTTTTGTAATAAACAGCGATACAAAAGGAAACGCTATTGGAGGGAGTGCCGTACATGCCGCTCAATAGCAGGAAGCGCTATAAGAGTGTTGTCTGTATTTTGACCTAAAATACTTCTAAAAAATAATTTCAATTATTTTTATGTGATAATAATAAACAACTGATTATATCTTTGAAAGTTTTTGAAATACCAATTGAAGACAATTTTGTTTATTTGAGGGCACGTTTTAATATTTTAATTAAACACGTAGATCACTTTTTCAATTTATGCTCCGGAAGTCTTTATTAGTTCGACACAATGCCACTATGATTTAATAAACATGTTTGGAAGCTTTTGTTAAGATTTTTTTTTAAATCCGTACACACATGCTAAACCTTTTTCGAGCCGTGAACCCCTATTATAATAGCCAAGTGACCTGCGACCCTCGATATACTTGAAAGAGGTATTTTTTAAAGATATTTTCGTGTAAAGGGTAAAGCAGTGACTTCAGAAGGGCAAGAATATAAACTTGCCACCTGCCATTTCCTTTTTTTTTATGGAGATTTGACAACAATTCATTATCGTGTTATTATTGATGGCAATGTTATGACTAAAATATCTAATAGATAGATAACACCAGTTTAGTTTTGATCGAAATTAAATCTTAAATCATAATACGGGAATTATGTGATATTTCGTGATTGATCCGCCCAATTTGGATTAGGTACGGTACCTTCGTCAAGATAATCCTGGTGTTTCCAATTTCGATAAATAATAAATATTGAATGTTCGAGGTCAAGTACATCTGGAGTGATCGACGAGACAAAGGCGAAGACTTTCAGTCCGAGAGGGGTTGGCTGTTGAGCGCATCTAATAAATTTACGATGACACGGACGGCCCATGGGAAAGTAATTTACGACCATCGGCGTCGGCGGCGGCTGGACCACGGTCGGAAGAAATTGGCGATTTCGTCCAGACGTGGAGTGCATGTTATAGCAACTTCCGACTCATATTTCGCCTTATTTCTCTGGAGTCGATCAATAATTTAAAGAGGAGAATGGCGTGATTAAAAAGTCCATTATTAATCCATTGTCGTCGAATTCTATTCATACGGTTTAACAGCCGTGGCACGCGACTGCCTCGAGTACACTCTTGTAATACGCTCCGCGGCTTCGCAATAAACGCAAACATCCATATACCATCGATCGCCAAGTTCGAAGTTGGGTAAATGCGAATAAAAAAAAATTGGCATTTCGTACCATTCTCCTTGAAAATTCCTTTTATTTCGCGTCTATATCGGCATAAATAGATTAAGCTTTATTGCGCCACGTTTAAAAGTTTAACGGCGTTGATTTTGTGCTTAATGAGACGAAACAGGAAACACTCTCCCGGGAGGAATATATTTATCGCGAGGAAATGATACATTTATTCGGCGACATATCACAGGGAAAACGATGCAGAGATAGCTTCTGAAAAAAAGGCACTAAATCTATGTAAGTACCTTGATATATGCCGGCGTCGGTGTTAATGCGGGCGCTGAAGATATTTGGGCAGGGCGCAGAGCCAGGGCATATGTACCGGCCGCGCCAAATAATTCGCAACGCAATTGCATCTCTTGTCTTCCGGGCAATCCTACGACTTGTTCCGAGTAGAGGTAAGAGCCTTCTCCGTTGCCTGGCTTACATAAACTCTCTCCGCAGTATGATAACTCAAACGAAAATTCAGGCGGTGTCGTCTTTTCGACTGCAGGGCACATTACCTGAAAGCAAACACGTCGACTAATAAATCACAGATTTCATCCCCGAAATGAATAAACTATTTCATCCTCTCGAGAAACTGTTAAAATCTGAGTACATTCCGTAATTTATTTAGTAATAGAGTTAGAAAGAATCTACTCTATCAAAGTCTTCTTTAATCGGCCATGCTCACACTTTTTTCTAATGTTTTAATCTAGGATTGATACTTCATGTCTGTTTTTCTTGTTCATTTTTAGATAACATTGGGTTTTTGGAAGCATTAAATGAACAAATGATCACATCATTTTGTTTTAAATAATGAAGTGTGTAACTAGGATAGTAGATTTCGTACTTTTATCTAAAAAATGTCTCATTTTTGTTTTAGAGTCTAAAAGTTTGTAGCTCCGTCTTATTATATGCGTTCTTCTTCTTTATTCGATACCTTCATGTGTTAGGATCGTGATCATTCTTGTTTCGAAAATTCTTGATTTTGTCTCTATAGGATTCTCTGCATTCTGCATCCCACATTGCAGCTACTACGGTGGAGCCAGTGGCGGTCTTCACTTGGTCACGTTTCCAAGCGCGACGAGCTTCTCCAGGCTATTGTTTCTTCTGGCGAGATGCCCAAAGTATTATCGAAGAATCCTTATGAGACATATGGTCGATCGAAGTCGTTCTTCTTTGTAGTTCCCCATTTGTTTTAGTACAGATTCGTTTATGCATTTAGCGGTCCATGGTATTTTCAGTAGACATCGCCAGCACCACATTTCAAAGGCGTCAATTTTATTTTCATATTTATCTTTATGGTACAGGTTTCTATGCCGTAATTTAAAATTAAAAATACCAATCTTTGCATTAAACATTTTTTTTGGCTTTTTGAATATCCCCCTGTTTTTCCAAATTGTTGATAGCTTTGACATCGCATTTTTAGCCATCCCTATTCACCTTCTCAGTAGTGATAAGTAGTATCCGAGATAAAGAAATTCTTCAACCCTCTCCAGATCCGGAAGATTAACAGATCTGGATAGCTGACTACTCCTGTCGACGATCTTCAGCTTGGTTTAGTAATGTTGATCTCGAGTCTTAGTTTTTTACTTTCATAGATAACTTTTTTGAGCAAATCGACCATTTCTTCTTCGTTGGTGGCTATCGATGACGTATCGTCCGCATATCTAAGATTTAAAAAAAATTACCCGTTATTTTAAATCCGCCTTCCCAGTTTTTAAGAGCTTTTCTCGTGATATACTTCCCCTATAAGTTGAATAGGTCTGGGGAGAGTATGGACCCTGTCACACTCCTTTGGGCACCGAAAAATTTTCCGACGAATTATTGTATATGCGTATAGACATCTATATTAAAAGAAAATAAGGATTTAACCTCCGAAGATCTTTCTAATTCCCACTTCTTTTTTTTCTTTCTTTTATCCTACTATTTGTGGATGAGCTTCTTAACGGCTTCTTCAAGAATATGCTATTAATATTACTAGCTGTAACCGCTCTCGAGGTTTATTTTCATCTACTGGAGAACTGCAAAGGTGCGTTTTCGAGCTCCGCGCAGTTGTCTGTAGACAAGAATACTCAAGAACAGTCAAGAACAACTAGATCGTCTACGTCCGAAAACGTTTTTAGTCATTTTAATCCGGTGGCACGCTTTCTGTGTCCTATTTCTGTATCTGTCAAAATATTGACGCAAGAAAACAATCTTACTGTATCTCGGAAAAATGTGGATATCGCTTTTATATATCATTAGAGTCAGAAAAAAACAGCGACGAGTGTTTTGGTACAAAACAATTACAACATTCTCTTTACTTAGGTACTTTAGAGACACACAATTGCTGCTGACCCGGAAAAATATCCCAGCTACGACAACTTGTTGTTAGTAAACACGACAAATATGTTTGTGGTTCAGGCTTGTGCTTGTCACCAAGACGATGTTAAATAGGATACCACGCTCAAATTTCCAGTTTTTTTTTTACTAATTGTATGAAAGAATAATTCTTTGACTCCCCTATAAAGTTCCATTTTCGAGATACAGCAAGATTGCTTTCTTGCGTCCATATGAATCAATCGAGAAATACATTTTCCGCTTATTTAACGTTGTTTCTATTACACTTCGAGCGTGCTTCGATTGCACACATTCTGCAAGTTCCTCGACTGTGTTAGAATATAGCTGTTGAATACGACTCCAAGGCTCCACGGAACCGGTTCACGGGTTCTTTCTCCACCGTCCATCGTTTGTCTTTCATTTTACTTGACGGTTTACAAGAAGTATTCAATATCCCGCATTTAAGAGCTCCATATGTATAATAGGTTTCATTCCTTCGTTTCGTTCAAATAATGTACAAGGATTGCACGTTTCGTTTTGTGGTTCTCTTAAAATAATAATGGACTCGTCCGTCTACATATCTGTTCTGAGTTCTTTTGAATTTTCTGTAATATTTTCAATAAACTTTGATTAAAATTGTACTTACCTCTGGAAATTCAATGATTCCGGTGACGGAATGCTCGGGAAAAGTTTGTATGTTTTCCGGTGTTATCGATATCCTCGCCGTGGGCCATCGAACGTCGAGGACTCCGGATAACTTTGCGTCTTCGTAGGTCTCCGCCTCCGTGAGGTTTTGATCGGTCGGTCGAAGGCGGAGGAGGTAGGTACCGCCTTTAGAGAGGTAACCGCACGGAAGCGTGAGCCGGGTGGCGTTGGGGGCGGAGGAGTGGGGGGCGGAGGAGGCGGAGGAGGCGGAGGAGGCGGAGGAGGTGGGGCCGGGAGGGCGCAGCTCCACGTCGGCCACGAGGCGGGGCCGGCCCTCGGCCAGCCGCCACACGGACAGGCGCAGCGGGGGCAGCGGCACCGGGGCCGCGTGCAGCCACACCTGCACATCTCCGCTCAGCGCCACGTGCGCGAAGGGAACCTCCAGGCGAGAGTATGGCGGCAACACGCCAACTGTTGAATAAAACGAAAGCATTAATACGAGTGTAGCGTGGGAGTGTCTCAAGATTCGTATGGTTATAAAGGTGGATGCAACGAGACAATCTTCGAAGCGGGTATTTACCACCTGGACAGGTGGACACTACACGATCTCCGACGATCCTGGGCTTCTTCACTCCACCTCCCAAGTACCTGCAGAGATGCGTCCAACTCAACCCTGAGGCTAGAATTGCGATGGTTGTCCTCTAGAATAACTAGGCTCTTCAAATACGGACCATGTCGCCAACCATGAGCCTAGTTGACCTGTGTTGTTGTTGTGTTGAGCAGTCAACGCGCGGATTGTAACAATAATAATCGGACGTGGCTAGGGCCGATTCGTATTTAATTTACTTTAAAAAATGTCTGTCTGTAACATGATGTTGACTGTTCTTTGGAAAGAACAGTGGTTGTGTTTGGACTCAAGAAAACATCATCATTAATTGATGTGGTTAGGAATTGTTTAATCAGCTAACAACAATATAAGCGTTTTGACCATACATTTCGGTTGCCAGGCCATTAATTTCTTCCAAACGACAGAGATTTTGGAATTGTAGAAAATGAACTAAGGAATAAGGCCATACACTGCTCGAGACCATTTTAACCCTTTGGTTGCCGAAATCCGATATATCGGATTTTTCAACATTAGCGAGAATTGCCGGATCCGACGGATCTAAATCGTAGTATCCAATACATTTTAAACGGTCTGTAGGGTAATTGCTTCAGGGGTTGATAACATTTTTTTCAAACATGATTTTTTAAATTTTATTATCTATATACATATATTTATAAATAAATGAATATGAGTATTGTGCTTCTTACATTTGTTTAATTAAAAATTTCATCCGCAGCTGGTCCAGATAGAGGACCGACGGGCCTATTTATTCGATGAGAACTCAATCAGCAAACATTCCAAGCCATAAAGTTTTTGGCAAAATTACAAAAAATAAATTTAACATAACATATCAGTGACCGTCCACTAATAAACCGCAGATTTGTACGCAAAAATGTTTCCTCTCCCTGGCTAGTCGGTCTATAATTACTGTATCGTACTCGATAATAAGGATTTCCCCATCGCAGGTATAATTTCATTAAAAAAATGTGTCCCATCCGAAAAAAACATGTTTTGTTTAGGCACGTGTACATTTATGCCGCCTTTGGTAACGATGACCCCTTATTTACCCCGATATTTTGTGGAAACACGGCACATTTATAAATTATAGAACACACTTTACTATATTATTTTTGTCAGAATCACGGCAATTCTGGCAAGTTCATAAAAAAAGTCGTTGCATTCAAAGGGTTAACCTAGCCATGCCGATGGGAGCTATTTGGGACCCACAAGTTTATGATCTTTCCCGAATAACTCTTTTAATATAATATATGTTACAATTTTTTTTGTATTTGTCTGAAAAGGCCTTAAAAATAATTAAGCTTTATTGGCCGTAATTGCGGGAAAAAAAACAAAAATAACATTATTCGTTTGATGTTGTCACGTGCGTAATGTTTTTCTCGCTCGCATCCGGTACGATGTTCCAAGGGTGAGTGAAACGTTTTGACGGTCGCCTGTGGCGGGACATCGCCTGGTGTGTATGTCGATTAGTAGAAAAATCCAATAAATCGACCAAATTTTGAAGTATGTATATCATGAATTACTATTTTTATTCTTAGAATAATCCCTTTTTTTTAGAAAAAAGGTCATAATATTGATAAATAATTCATCAATATCTTGACGTGAAATGCTTTGGGGTCTATTTTCCATTATAAATAGACCCCATCGGACGACGCGGTTATTTTCGAGCTGCCGTGACGGATCTGTTAATTTAATGAAGAATTGCTAAAACATAAATAACTTCCTTTTGCTTTTATTGCCCAATTTTTATTACCATTACCTCGTTTTATAGATGTTTTTTTTCCTAAAAAGTGAAGAGTGTTATTATTGTTGTAAGCGATCGTCGACTAGCGATACTCAAGGGTACTGTTAAAGCATTTATTTTTCTTTCTCCAAGTAGACTAACTACCTTGCACACAATCTTTCGCGAAGGCAAGGGTTGATAACGTATTCATTACATATTTAAAGTTATTCGAGTCAATTTCCGCGTTCCGATTGGTCGAGCATGAAAAAAAATCGATGAAAAATATTGTTAGCTTCCCCTTATATCCGTCGGCGAGGGTCGAGATCCTCTGCTATTATACAAATCATTTGTTCCACAGATAAAAGACAACACCCCCGGCAAAGGGGAACGAGCGACACCCCTGCCCGAGAGATGCCCGATAAAATTGCGAAATAAAGATGTTTACCGAAAAATATAAATATAACTTTTCTTTTGCGCGACGTTTATATTTTTCACAATTAAAATTGCCGGTGTTTGCGAAATGAATCATATTTAAAAATTTAATATATTTTTATTTATTATGTACAATACTATTCAAAGCACGGAATATAAATAATAAATAATATTATTGATTTGAGCGATAAAATTCGAGTGTATGTAAAATTCAAGTCGATTGAGTTTGTATTCCGTTATTTGGAGCCGAGCACCAACTGCCTCAGTAGCCGTGATCGTCTAGTGGTTAGGACCCCACGTTGTGGCCGTGGTAACCCAGGTTCGAATCCTGGTCACGGCAATGCATTAGCATTGTCACGGTGAGGACTTTCTTTTGCATTTTTTTTATGTTATAATATTTTTTATAAAATATTTTTAAATAGAATACATAAAAAACATGTTAAATATAAATATTTATTAATTATAATTTATTCATGCATTATTAATAAAATATAATGTAAAAATAATAACAATATTTTATTAAATCACTACGATTTTTTGTAATTTCGATGAAGAAAATTATACATAACTATTTAAAAAAATATTTTTATTTTGGCCGATAGGTGTCAAAATATATATTTACAAAAATAAATATCACTTTTTAACTTGCCTTAGATTACTATTCTATATTTAAATATAAATGTATATAAAGAAATTATTGCTAAATATAAATAAAATTATATATTTTTTTAGTGACATCTATCGACAATAACAATTTTTATTATTGCAATGCATATTTAAAATAATGGAGGGAAGTACAAATCGATTATAAGTTTTATGATAATTTATTTAATTATTTCTCTAACTACTAAACAACTATTTATTGTTTGTAATAGCCAAATACTTATTTAATGATTCCTGATTTTTCAGTTTTTTAAAGATATATCAAGTGTTTTATTTAATTAATTATAGATTTTTTCTTTAAACGATTCCAATACTTTTAATTCTACCTTCAAAAATTAAATCTTTTTAGAGCTTTCTTCTTTTAGACCATGTTTAACATCCTCCACTATCATTAGATATTAATTATAAATAGTGTCATATTATATAAATTTATACATATATATAAAAACGGAAAATAAAGAGAAAATACTGTCGATGGAGGAGAAGTGAGGTATCGCGTCAAAACTGTGGAAAGCAGTCAAAGTCAAAAGTAATTTTTCGAAATTTATTAGGACTTTGTGAATAGTTAAAATTATATTGCCTAAGTTTTGCGATGGATTTATTCGTACAAATGAGATTTGGTAGGGAGTTAATAAGAGAAAATGCGTATATTTTAATTGTGTCTTACTAGAGAAGGATTTTAAGATCATTTATATATTTCAATGTCAAGGCTGATCCATGGAACGCCTATTATTATATTTATTATAATACATTATTATGCGTGATTGGATATTATTGTAATACAACTGGTCTCGTATAATACAGGTTTACACAACACGGTTGATGATTAGTTTGTTTTTGTTCAACATTCTATATCAGGGGTGAGCAACCCGCGGCCCGCGGAGTAGCTCAAAGTGGCCCGCCACGCTTTCTCGTGAACGCATTTTGATCTCTTTAAAAAATTTCTAGGTGTCCCGCAACCTAATTGTAATTTTAGGGTTTACACTTTTTACCAATTTTTTGAAAAATGATGCTAAAATCATTGATAGGCAATGATATCGTGCTTTATTTATGTGATTTAGTTTCACGCGTTACGTTGTCACCAGGCCTGTAATAAAACTTGTTAATTTCCATAAATCTCGAGTGTTAAATCACCGCCAATTTAAAGAATTTTTAAATGATTTGAGAAGTGAATAAGGGGATGTATGTAATATACAACACAGAAATTCGTTGGTTTAATAGAGATGCTATGCTTAAAAGGGATATGATTTAAAAATGATATTCAATTGTTTGTAAATGAAGGAATATCCATTTTCCCAATTTGAAGATAAAGAATAGATGTAAGGATTTCCGCCTTTCGTCGATATAACTAAGCATTTTAATGTCTTAAACGTGGAACTTCAGGGAAAGGGCCAGTTTATTCATAACATGTTTAATAAAAAATTAATGCTTTTTTGAAAACTAAAAAAATTCTGAACAATCTGTTATCAAACAACATGTCACATTTTTACACATCTAAGATAAGAAAAAATTCTTCTCAGAAACCCAAAAATATACTCAGCATTTGAAAAAAACACTAGGGAATTTCAGCTATGATTTCAACATAGACTGTGAAAACCGCTCTTGGGTTTTAATATTTTTTTTTCTTCACCATTTAATATAGAAGTGGAAACAGTTCCAGATGAGTTACAAATGGAATTAATAGATTTACAAAACGACACGGATTTAAGAAATAAATTTTACAATGTTGACATACATAGTTTCTATCAAAATTACATGAATTTAGAAAAATTCCCACGATTGGGCGCACATGCAAAGCAAATAATGACACTTTTTGGAAGTACTTATGTTTGCGAACAATTATTTTCCGCAATGAAAATAATTAAAAAGAGATCAATGACCGAGTTTAAATGATGTAACAAGTTTAGAAAGCTGCACGAGTTGCTGTGTGTCACCTATACTCAGCAAATATAGACCAATTTGATGGCAAAGAAGCTAAATGCCATATTTCCCAATAAATAAACTTTTTCCTTATATGTCTTACTAGAGAAGGATTTTAAGATCATTTATATATTTCAATGTCAAGGCTGATACATGGAACGCCTATTGTTATATTTATTATAATAAAATTATTATGCGTGATTAGATATTATTGTAATACAACTTGGCCTCGTATAATACAGGTTTACACAACACGGTTGATGATTAGTTTAAGTTTTTGTACAACACTCTATATTATATAACACGATGTAAAAAAAAATCGTCTATCAGTAAGACAAATACTGTTCGTACACGTTCGGTAATAATAGAAAAGATGGAAAGGGCTCTTATGATATGGATAGAAGATTGCAATGACAAAAACATTATTCAAAAGAGAGCACTAAAAATTTATGATAATTTAAAGAACTGATCAATCATCATCTGAAGACCAACAATCACAATTTTCCTGCTACTAGAGGATGGCTTGAAAATTTATCATATAGAATCTTCCAAAAAATCTCGAAAAATAGTCGAACATATAGAATTGTTAGTGATAGCGATGATGAATGAATATTCTATTATATGAATGATATTCAAGTTTTTTCAATAAATATTTAAATGTGTATTTTGTCGATTGTCTAATAAAAAAATAAAGGATATTAACAAACTTCGATATTTTTTGGGAACGCAAAGACTATTTTTGAATAAACTTCAAACCTCGTATAACACGGGTTTGTATTACACCACGTTTTTGTGGAACCATATAATCGTGTTATACGAGGCCAAGGTGTATATGAGTGTTGGTAAAGCAAACCCGCAAATGATAGGAAATTTATTTATTTATTTATTAAGACAATGCGTGATTGGCATTACAGAATAACCCAGGTCGCCAATCACGCATAATAATAGCATAAAAAATAAAGAAAAGAAAAGAAATATAAAATCTGGCCAAGTGGTCGAGCAGAGTAATAGCTCTGGTTACCGGAGAGTTTCTGAGAGCACCTGTCCTCGCATTTGGCGGAAGAAAAAGCACACGCGAACTAGCTCGATGGTAGTGAGGTGGCGCCCATAAGGGCAACTTGCACAATATAAGGGGGTTATGTACTGCGCCAACCAACAGCTTGAAGAAGTGCTTTGACAAGTAAATCGACCTTGTTTTCTCGAGGGTTACATACTCCAGGCAGCATTGTACCCATGCGCTTGGGTATAAACTTGGGTAGAATTTAAACTCCCTCATATAGAGATATCTAAGAAATTTCTTCTGTATCTTCTCTAATCTGAGGGAATTCGAGGCGTCATAAGGCGCCCATATAATGGAACCTGATTCGAGCAAGCTCCGAACCAATGCATCGTATAACACTCGCATTACTAAGGTGCTACGTATGTGATGAGAATTTCTCAAGACGAAGCCCAACATTCTTGACGATCTCATACACACGTCCGATACAACTAAATTTTAACTAAGAATCAAACCCATATCTTTAACAGACGATTACTTAGGAAGAGTTACGTTCCCAAGTCTGTAATTAAAGATGATGGGCTCCTTTGATCTAGAAAATGTCATTGTTTGACATTTTCCAATACTTAATGTAAGACGATTTAATATTGACAATAGCGCAAATAATCAATGTCCAGGGCATCTTCCACTGAAGTAATAGATCGACATATTTTTAAATCGTCTGCGAAAAGTGAAAATTTACATTGAAGGACCAAGGAGATGATACAGGATTATGATAGTTCACATAAATAATATTATAATAAGGATATTTGATTTTTCTGTATATCAGTGTATCAGTTTTAAGTATGAAATATTTATTAAAACTTTTCACATGGGTGCCCAGTCTTCTATAAGGCATGTTTTTATAGCGTGGTCCCTATATTGGCGCTATAGAAGGGTTAACTGTATACGTATTTATCGAATTCCGAATTGATTACAAGATCAGAGTTCATAATTAATTTCGTTTAATTAGCAAACAATGCATCGATGACACGTTCAATGCGATGCGATCTCACATTCCGCGACATTCAATTGTACGCGGTCGCCTATTGAATTCCGCGGTGCATAATTCATAATGCATGTCGGCTCTAAATCCACGGCATTCCAGTTTCCTTGTTGTGTTAAGAAAAGGTATTCGCCTGGCTTAAGTTAACGTTTACAAAAGCACAACTTTGAGACCCCGCACTGAGGGGGCCGAGGGAATGTGCAAGGGGATCCCGTAGGAAAGAGAACGCCGCCATTGAAATTACGGGAACGTTCGTAAACGGCGAGCCAGAGTTATGAAGGTAGTGTTGATTTACTAGTGTCCCGGAGGAACCGTGCTGCAAGACATACGAGACGCTGTAAACACTTCAATCCATCTCGCCGAGCTATATTAAAAATTTAATTAGGAGCCCGCTTTATTTTTAGAGAGGCCGCTTTCGGTTTCGGAGGATCTCGCGTCAGTCCACAACAAAGGTAATCCCTGTTCAGTCGTATGGATGAAATTTGGGGCCGTTTTAATTAATTCGAAATGTTCGCGCTTGTGTTAATTGTTTCTCAGATGAGAGTCTGGAAAGTTTATTGTTCTAGGAATCGAATATTTTAACAACTCTATATAATAATAAAGCTAAATTATTTTGTAGTGCTCATCGCGTCGCGATCAAATAGAACCATGTCGTCTAGAGGATAGTGCTAAACAAATTAAAGACAGGTTAGAAGGGGCTATAATATCATTTAATTAAAATCACTCTATATACAAGATTGGACAAAAAAATAAGCAGAATTACTATATTTTAGAGTTTAAACAAGAACTATACATTTT
This sequence comes from Philopotamus ludificatus, assembly GCA_022495035.1. Taxonomy (NCBI): domain Eukaryota; kingdom Metazoa; phylum Arthropoda; class Insecta; order Trichoptera; family Philopotamidae; genus Philopotamus; species Philopotamus ludificatus. Next base: position 22,801 of record JAGXCT010033489.1, on the reverse strand, counting down.
GGAGAACGAAACATTGATTGGGTCGAGATGGAAACTTGAATTTGAATAAGAAAAATTGTCACAATTTTTCGTCGAGTTGGTACACTTGAATTTTAACATTAGCGATACTGGAGGAAAATGCCGAGAAACTTCAAGCATTGCTGAACATTGTGAATAAAGCGTGTCTGAGATGAGGTTTATCTATTATAATTTAAACAGATTCAGGAAGTTGAAAAATATAAATACTTGGGTCACTACATCAGTTAGAACGTAAGTTCGGACGGAGAAATCGATGTCAAAATTTAGATGGCTAGAGGAGCTTTAATCCAAATGAAAAACATTTGTACTCCCACTCACCTTGAGGATCCGTCTTCAAGTTCTACGATGCGGTATGTTGTCTATCCTTCTGTATGATTGCAAGACATGGTCGTTGCGGATAGTGAACAATAACCGGATATAAGAGCTTTAAATATGGTGCCACTGAAGAATATTAAAGTATTTATGGACAGAACACGCTAACCGTTCCGTCATGGCGGCTCGAAAACAACCGCGTCGTCCGAGGGGGGTCTATTTATGATGGATTTTTTAACTAATCAATATGACGCATTAACGCAGACTGATATCGCGGCACGTGTCACTAGTACGTTTCACTCGCACTTCGTATATCGTACCGGTTGCGAGCGAGTAAAAACATCTTAACCGTGGCAGCAAAAGTGAAAATTGTTGTTTTTATAACAATATTCGCTTTAACAAATTACAATAAATGTCAATTATTATTTACAACATGTATTTTAGCCTTTTTTAGACAAGTTTGTGACATCTAGAATTTATATTAAAAGAGTTCGTGAACATTATTCGTGGACCAAAGTATCGTCTTATGCAAGCCTTCATGGAAGGAAAAGTAGAAGCTTCTTTATATCCATTGACCGTTTGGGAGGAGAGAAGCTATACTGGCTCACAACATTTGCAATTAGACTGGGTTAGGAGGTTTAAAATTATTCCAGCTTGCTAAAAATATACTCATATATGAAGAAAAGGTAGACCAGCTGATCACAACATGAAGAAGAAGCCTAATTGGACGCCTACTTTATTATTGGCTGTCAAGACTCGGAGATTTTCTACTTGTGGAAAAAATGAAAAGTATTTCAGGGCTCTCTGGATTTGGATGGATTTAAATGTGGACGTAACGAGACACAAATTCAGGAGACATCAGTATATTTATTAATGACCAAATACAGCGGTGGAATCGACAGAGCCGACCCGAGGGTTATAGATTTATTTATTTGACTCTGACAATATTTGAAGAGTACGGAATATTATATATTACGATTATAATAGATAGCAGCGTACTAACAAAGTGCGCTGTTTTCTTTCCTGGAAGACATCTATATATAGATTCAGAAAAGCTGTGGTGGGAGCAACGGTTTTCTTTGATCTGATCCATGGCACGTGCCGATCGGGTCATAGAACTCAATAAATCCCAAATCATGGGACTTTTCTCTTGTTCTATAAAGTAGTTTCCATTTTTAAGACACCAAAAATCCAAAAAAAAAAACGTTAGGTGCAGAGTCTGGCATTCTCCATTTTTATATTGTATAGCCATACAAATCTGGACCATTAAGGAAAATATGAAGTAAAAAATTTACGTATTTAAAGTGTGATGCTGATGACACCTAATGTCAACAAATGATGTTAGACTTTCAACTATATATAAAAGAATTGTTCGATAGTTTAGACATTTCGTTAGTAGAAATGATAGCATGGATAAGCTTGTCGCGCTTTGAGGAACGTAGAAAGACATAGGGAAAGGGCAATGTACCCATCCACTAGAGCGACTAAATGAAGACCGCCACGGGCTCAGTCGTAGTCGATACGAGATGCGAAATATAGAGGATCCTGGAGAGCCATATTAGGGTCAATAGTCCTCACAACCTGAATATTATGACTTACTGCAATTTCATCATATGAACTCGCTGACGAATTGATCTGTATATACCACAGACCAAGGAAACATTTCCTTGCTTTTCCACGACGTTACAGTATTTTTGGTAAAAAAACAACACCGTAATGATACCCTAGTTTCTATATTCGCCTGTCATGATCCCTTGTGAACGACATCGTTTTTCTAATATTCAGATGACAAAATTAAGAAAATTGCTTTCTAGAGGTAGTTCGAAGATTATAAAAAGCGGTAGCACGAGTGTTCGATGTATATTATGGCACACAGTATCACTTTAAAGGAAATACAATTTATGATGATTAAATAAACATTTCGCGTATTTTTTTGATCGAACCTCGTACGAATAGGGTCGTTTCGTTGTTTTTCGACGCTAACCTGCTCCAAGATATCGCATATTGTATTCCGTTCGCCGAGTGACCTACAAAAGTTGGTCTAGATCGGAAAAGTGTTTTGCGCACAAAGTTATCTGGCAGTCTGTTGGCACGGCTCCATCCGCGTCGACTTATTTGCTCGTAGACGCACAATAACGACGCCTATACACGTACGTGTGTCTGTGGTACAAATGGGCGTCCAAGTTGCGCCGTTGCGGACGTCGTAAAGCGACGGCCGATCGCTCGTCCGGAAACGCGCTGCGTACTTACGAACAATGTGTTCCAGAGGTGACAAAACTTTACCTTCCGCCAGGACCTCGGTGATAACGGCAAGAATAACAAGGTCGACGAATACATTATCGTAAACTGTGCCGTATGTCTTTATAGTTTGTGCAATGTTTGCTCACGTGGCGTCGAATATCGTGTACGCGTCATAACGTTATTTGATGGAAAATCAATCAAGACGTTTGCCCTATTTTCACATATAATATATACATACTCACGAAGAAATGGTACATTTAATTCGGGGAGTAGAGCCAGAGAGTCGATATCTTAAATTACAAATAAACAAATCCCAGACAAAGCTGGTGATTATCGACCGCTACAACGTTTCCAGGGAGGGTAACATATTAAACGGATTAGAAGTACGGAATAGTCTACATTAGAAAAGCCTGACAACTGACTTAGATAGTGAAAATGAGTTAGACAATGAAAGCAAGATCCTGTTGGATCTCAACTGGACTTGCTATGATTTGCAGTAGTTTATTATTCGTTTATCTATCCGACGTCTCTATAAAGAAAAGGACTTATTTAAAAAGTTCAGCATACTGCGAAGCTGAACCCCAACACGGTCGCAAAAGGGACATTTCGAGTCACTATAAAAACTTATGTATGTTTTGTTCAAGTTTTTCTAAGAGGACTTAATGTAGGGATACAGTACGGCGTAGTATTTATATCACTAGTGATTTTGCAGTGCTTCATTTATGCTCTATAATCTAGCAACATCTATTACTCTTTCTCCATTTTCAAGTCAAGGATGAACGCCGAATGGCGGGAAGAGACATACCTACAGTGGAATGCACACCTACAGTGGAATGCTCTTTCGTTGCAGCTGGACATCGATTCCTTGCACGATTGATCAATATCGAATCGTCTTCCACTGAGTATTGGAAAATGTCAAACAATGACATTTTCTAAACCAAAGAAGCCCATCATCTTTAATTACAGATTCTGGGAACGTGACTCTTCCTGGCAATCGTCTGTTAAAGGATCTGGGTATTTGTTTGATTCTAAGTTAAAATTTAATTTTACATGTATCGGACGTGTTTGAGATCACCGGCTAATGCTGGGCTCGTCTTCATAGCCCTCATATCGCCATACGGAGCACCTTAGTCATACGAGTGCTATAAGATGCATTGGTTCGGAGCTTGCTTGAATCAGGTTCCATTATATGGGCGCCTTATGACGCCTCGAATTCCCTCAGATTGGAGAAAATACAAAAGAAATTTCTTAGGTATCTCTACATGAGGGAGTTTGGTTTCTACCCAAGTTTATACCCCAGTGCCTGGGTACAGGGCTGCCTGGGTATGTAACCCTCGAGAAAAGAAGGTCGATTTACTTGGCAAAGCTGTTGGTTGGCGCAGTACATAACCCCCTTATACTGTGAGAGTTTCCTTTATGGGCGCCATCTCACTACCATCGAGCTAGTTTTTCCGCCAAATGCGAGGACAGGTGCTCTCAAAAACTCTCCGGTAACCAGAGCCGTCACTCTACTCTTAACCACTTGGCCGAATATGTGGATTTATTTGAAGTCAAATATCGCCATTTCGTTGATCTTTTGTATGAGATTTTATAATTTCATATAACGGACCAACTAATGACGGTTTTAATAATGCTATGTGGAAAAATATTTATAAATTAATATTTGTACTTTGTACTGATTTTTTGAGGAATCCTGCGACCCACCAGAGGGCCGCGGCCCATAATTTGGGAAGCACTGATGTAGAACATTAAACCAACGATGGGCGTCATAACCATAATCATCTGATTGTACGGTAGATTGATTACTTATAAAATGCACTGATGACAGATCCATGTCATCTTATGAACGGACGCGTATGGAGAACCCTGGAGAACTAGCAGGCCATTAGGAATGATACACGTCTGCCTACAATGTGTTTGACGAGAAGTTTTAAAGTTTTTTTAATACCAGCAAGAACTACTTCAACTCGCTGAAGACATGGTCAGACGTTTGTTTATATCCGAATATGGCGTTAGATGAAGAATGAAAAAAAAACATCTCAAAAAGGACGACATTGATGAGTTGTGCGTAAAATCAATCCACCACGAACGTGTATTACTTATCGCAGTCATTCATTCTCCATATAAATAAAGATTCTGTTTTATATACATCCTCATCACTTTGATTCTTTTGAATAATATAAAATTAAACGTCTTAATCGTAATAAAGTTTAATAATTGGATTATGGTTGCTAAAACGATTCATATATTATTATAATGCAATGGCCTTATTCGAGGAACAGCAAACTGGTAAGGAAGCGTATATTTCAGTGGCTACGAAGAGTAGGGTGATTGATACGCACAGAGCACGCTACCATTTCCGTTTCATTGCCGATTCATGTTTAGATAACTCTTAATTACGCGTCACAAAGAATTCTTCAGTACTTGGACCACTTCGTGAGTAGAAATAACAGCACGATAATATTTGTCGTTATATAAAAGATCGAAGTCAGTATTTAGTAGCTTTTCCGATAAATTTCAGGGATAAAACTGTTGCAAGGCCAACGATGAAATTCAAGTTTTACTCGTTCTTTCCATAACGCAATTGTTGATGGTTATTCAATTTCGTGTTTATTGTGAAAGATTTACGTCTTGATCAGCGCTGATCCTAGAAGCTTTTATATATATATAAACAGAGTATTCCATAAAACAAATTTTGTTGTATTGTATTAGAGATGAAATATTGAACTTGGGAGTTTAAAGCTTATAAGCATGGGCAGAATTTAAATGTTAAAATAATTGCATTGACTTCTTTAGTGACGCTTATATAAGGTAACCGCGGTAAATAATAATAATAATAATAAGAATAGCCGCGTTGTCCGAAGGTGGTCAATTGACTATGGAAAATATACCCCAAGCATTTCAAGTCAAGATATTGAATTGATTATTGAATATGAATTGGATTATTCAAATAATAAAAATAGTTATTCATGACATGCTTCATAATTTGGGCGATATTTTGGAATAATTAATATGACGTGTAAAAGACGTGTGTCCCACCGCAGAGTGAGGACACGCCGCCAGTATACCGACCCCCAAATTCTCGCGGCACGTGTCACTGGTATACGTTTCACTCACACTTGGCACATCGTACCGGATGCGAGCGGGAAATATATCGCGTCCGTGAATATTGTTGTTTTTAATTAATTTTTCGCAATTACGACATATAATAATGATTATATTGATAGTTTAGAGAAATAAATATATAAAAAAATTGTGTGACACATTCGTTAGTTAAGGTTAGATAAACATGTTGGTATCTTTTTGAAGCCCTGCTAATTATCTTCCTGTTTTGATTTTTTTATATTTTTTGGTTTATAAGGCGAGTGATTGGAGAGACTCCTAATAATAGTACAATTTCAAAATTATATTATTATTAATGTCTGAGAAGCACAGAGTTGTAAGATGTAGTATTTACACAATGTTGGTTACCTTTTTTGGTTGTAATTATTAAAAAAATATCTTTCCGTTTTGGCCTCAATGAACTGGCTATTAATGAAGTGTATCTAGACCCTGGTTATCCATGGTCAACAGCAAAGGCTAATTTTAAAAAGCACGTAAAAAAATAAACGAAGAATTTGAGTGTTGTTCGAACTTTCTTTAATATCCATCTTATTAACGTTACTCTCCAGATATAAAACTGGTCCGTTTCTTAGAATAATTGTTACTGGACATGAGAAGTGAGTTCTTTACATCAATCCGAAGAAAAAAAAACGATAAATTTAATTGAATCAGGTAACCTTGTCTACCTCTGGGCTATCATTTATTAAAAAATGTTCTCCTTTAGTATTTTTTTGGAAGTTTTGTAAATAATTTACTATGAATTACTAAAAACTGGTCAAACTACAACAAATTGTGCCCAATTATTTATTTATTTATTTGATTCGATGGATGAATGGCATAACAGAAAGATTCCAAAGCGCCATACATCCATATAAAGATTTTTTTTATAAACATTCAAAAGACTCTAAAGATGCAACAGGAATGAGTCTCTCATACGAATATTCCCCCAAGTGTCAAACCACCGACACTGGTTAATATTAATATATTATTATTATTATAAGTTTATAAATATTTATTTCACGAAGGATGGGTGCCATTTAATTAATTAATTCCAACGCGCCAAACTACCTACATAAATAGTATTTTATAAAACATGTAATGGGGTACTTCCTCTTACATACCCCCTAACCGGTGTTATAAAGAATTCCCTGAATTCTTAGTTTTCGTCGGACACCTATCCAAGTACTAGCATAGCTCAGTTGCGGTTAACTTGAATTATCGAAATATATTCATGTAACCTAAAAGCCATAACACTAGTTATTATTTATTAGTTAGATTAAAGAAGGCACTGCTTAAAAAACGATCAGTTTTGACAATTAACCTCTTGCACTCGAAGCTTTTTGAAGTCCTTAATACCTCAACACGTGTAATTTAATAAATTATTAGTTTGGATTTGTGCAAATTTTCATTGTTTAATAATATAGTGAATATTATAAACCTAAAATAATAATTTTATAAATAATACGTAATTGATTTGTTGCATGCCCGTCAAAGGGGCGGCATTCGAGTGATACCGAAAACTTCGATGCCGCTTCTCAGGCGGCATTCGAGTACAAAGGGTTAAAGATGAATTCTCTAGAATAATAAATATTGAATAATTTCTTTTCACTTACCTAATATATTTAAATATTTTATGATTGGACCACGACGCTGAGCTATGTGTTATATTTATAGATACTAAAATACTGGGACGTGTGATAGCGTTTTTCTTTGTCAATAATATATTTTATCTATGACACGTGAAGCGTCTGGAGGTCAGCATTTTTTCCATATCATTAATTCTAGTTATTCCACAAAATTTCGTAATATAATAAAATACAATGTAATGGGGCCTAGCTCCGTAGGTCAAGCGATAAATTAGGCGTTTGTTTGACCACGTTTTCCAAGCCGGCAGTATGCGGAGCTATGTAAAATATTTTTATAGCCAAGAAGAATGCGACAGGGGTTGAGCCAAAGCCAAAAGAATCCAATCGATTGTCCTCCAGAGGCGCAAGTCTCGGGAAAGTGTGCCACGGCAAGTGTCCCCTGCCTTCGGGATAGAGATCCCGCAAACGTCTTTGGCACATTTTTCTTTCACTTTGGTGGGCGCGTGACAGGCATAGTGATGTGACATTAAGAACTCATGAAAACATTAGAAAATAGTTTCGGGAACAAACCTAAGGGACGGGGGAGCGATTAAACGCGGACCGGGGCGTAATTACATGCTAACTTTTGTCTTGGCCCTTCGACCTCGGGATTGCGCCTCTTTTGGCTTTGCAAATTGGCCATTTCGGCACCGGCAGATTCCTTATGAACTGGTGCAAATGAGATCCCGGAACAATGGTCCAGTTGGCACTCCCCCAGCCTAATGCCCGTGTAATCGTGATTAAACGGCGGGTTCCTGGACAAAGTTGTCTCGTGCTTGTCGAAACTGAAAATAGGGGAAGCAACCCTTCTAAACTTTGTGTCAAACCATTCTTTTTTAATATTTTAAATCAAGATAAAAATGCATATTGAACGGGCAATAATAAGGGGGGAAGAACAAAGCGTCGTTTGATTCGTCTAGGGCAAAGATACATATTTAATAAATGCACAGTTCCATATAAATAATTGAATCAAATACATATTAAATATGAGTAGAAGTCTATATATATCATTTGCAATCCGTGGACACATAAAACACATACGTTTTGCTGAATTCAATTAACACGCCCGTATTAATTAACTTGTTTTATAGACATCCAGTTTCGCCAGAACAATTCCCTGGATTGAATTAAGAAATTCCCCGACTCTTAAAGAAGTCTAGTACCATCTGCCGGTTTAGTATTCTTCACACAGACGACGTTAAAACGTTTAATTGCACAACGCCCCGAGTTTAATTCGCATTTTAAGACACATGCCTCGGAAAATATTTACATTGGAATAAATGTATTATAGGTCAGTGTTAAATCGCTAGATTCGACTTTATGTATTTTTGCGTAAGAGGCAGGGGTGGCCAACTTACAGCCAAAAGGCGGAGTTTTCATTTGGCGCAGTGTCCCTGTGCTCTTGGCGCCAACGTGCGAACTTAATTAGTTCAGCACGTAAAAAAATATAGGTTATGGCCTTACGTGTGAAACACACATGTGTTTGCAAAAAAATAATGGCGTTGTGACCGAAGTACTTTGCTGATCCATGCTAAATAATGAATAATATTCGAAAAAAATATTTTTATTAATTTACGTGATATAACATTGTTTAACCATCGACAAAAAGCGGGTCACAAGAAACACGTTTATTTAATGTATTTGTGAATTGCGGGACCTTAATACGGATTCTACTCTACTGAATAGTTTTTAGCATTTTATTATATATAAATAATGCTGATACATATGTATTTTTTCTAGGGTTTCCCGCTACACCAAAGTCAATATTTTGTATACTTATTATTTTGCATTTTCTCAAAGGTTTCCTTAAAAATATAGTGACATTAATTAACGAGGTTAATTAGGTTTATACATTTTTGTATATACCTAATTAACCTAAAGTTTGTAAACAATTATTTCATATTTATAAATGATAAATTATTCAATTAATGTATTTCTTATGTATTATGAAAATTGAAGTAATATTGCTGCCAAATAGAGAAAGAGATTACCCTCAACTCCAGTCTAGTAGTTGTCTTTATGGTACAAGGTTTTTAGACATAGCCTGTTTTCCTTTTCATCTATGATGTCTGATATTCAGCGTTTTAGAGTTTGAAATTATTTCGAATATTTGAAGCTATTACGTTATTCTAAGAGATAATATATAGAGTAAATTTAATTAACAATAAATAAATCGTTCTTACTTATCTTAGGAAAATCCTACCAATAAAAATTTCGGTGATAAGTGTTTTCATGCACTCAGTACAGATCAGACCTAGGCAAAGTTTTTGACAAATTAAAAATAAAAAATGAAAATTGGTCAAATACAATTTTCTTCAGAGAAACGATTTTTACGTAAATTCAAAGTAAAATTAAATTTATTGTACAGTTTGTTTTATCAGTGCAATTCATATTCCAAATGCTTCTCTATTCAATTTGGCGGATGTACATAATACTAGGGGTCAGCAAACAGCAGCGCGCTTCAAATATTAGCAAAATTCCCATTCTGTACTGAACTATTGTGAATTTAACCTGTAAAAGCGTTTTTGCAATTGACTATCTTTCATCAATGCAACTGGAATTGATTGATTTAAAAAATGTTAATATGTTAAAAATAATCTTTACCGAAATAGATCTAACTAATTATATAAATACAGTTCAGAAGATAAATACGGTCAATTAAAATCATATGCATGGAGGTTTATGTCAGTATTTGAAGGACATTTATAAAAATGGACGAGATAAGAACGAGATAGGAACTGCGTTATAAAAGACTAGACACCCATACAAGATTTGGGGTTAGCTTTTTTAATTTAATTTTGAAAATTAAAGGACATCAAACATTTATCTATTTTTTAAATGATTTTGTTAAGGCAATAAATTATATATTTAATATTTAATTTGACATTGGAAAATGGAATGTTTTATAGAAACAGAAATCTAAAAGGGAGCATTATAAAAGGGTCTATCGCACATGCAATATATAAAACTGCGATATATCAGGAAGAGTTATAGAAGGGTTGACAGTATTACTTAATTTAACCTGTTCTAAATGCGTTTACTTAGCCGTGTCGATGGAGTCTAATGTGGAGCTCAAGTTTTTGATTTTTCTGGAATAGCTCTTTTAACCCTTTAATCGCCAAGCCAATTATATAGATTTTTACCGTACGCCGTATAAACTTCAAATAAAATGAAACGGCTAAACATATCGACATTCTAACAATCACATTGCCTTCAAAAGATATCTCTGCATTAATTTTCATTTAAAAATATTATATTTATTTATAAATAAATTCGTAGTAGCGTTTGCCGTGGCGCTGATTTTGCGTGCCTGAACGCCGTGGGGTCTGACTTTTTGTATTTGTCTAAAAAAGTCTAAAGAATAAATATTTTACATAATCATTGATCTTTATTACCCACAATTGCAAAAAAACAAAAAATATTTGCTTCTGTTGCCATGGTGCAATGTTTTTTCTCGCTCGCATCCGGTACGATGTGCCTAGTAGCAATTGTTAGGTACAAATTAGTTAAAATAATCCAAAATATTGACTGAAGTTATGCAAATTATGAAGCATATCATGAATAATTATTTGTATTTTTAGAATAAACCATTTTTAAAAAAAATGTCAAGATATTGGGTGAAGAACTTGTCAATTTCTTGACTTAAATGCTTCTAGTAGATTTTCCATTATAAATAGACCCCTTTCGTACGACACGGCCGAATGGATGGGATAATGAATGATATTATTTTAAGTGTCATATTAAATATTATACGTCTTTCCAAAAAAAAAGTTACAGACCCCTACACTATTTTACGAGACGATAGATCAATCATTCATAAAATATGAAAATAAATTAATTCTATTGAGCAGCTGTAGAAACTTTGATGCAATGTAAACGGAGTATTCAAAGAGACACTATAAAAGTATCGTATTTTAGTTAATGCATATAATAAAATAAATTCACCACTTTATTTAATTGACACGATGATTTCGTGAAAATTGACGTGTTCCGCATCTTGAAATTTTACAGCTGAAGATCCGCCAATGAATAATTCCACCGTATTTTATATCTCATGTTTAAATTCCTACCCTCGCCTACATCAACAGAAGCTGGATGCCCGGCCGAATATCTTTTAGCCGCGTTCGCACTACAAGCAACACCTCACCACCCACGGCAAACGTACATTAGCTAATCTAAAACGCTGGTAACCATTTTTCACCGCAATTAACCCGATCCATCGCCAGCCTCAACATCGGGCTTCATTCATATGGATAAACGAATACATATTCCTGGCGGGTTCGGCATCTCCCTCCCGAGTCCCTGCCCCGTCATTGGCATTAGACCATAAAGAGGATGTAATGTTTTCCGGTTACCGGGTTCAACCGAGCACTATCCATTTGCTGAAAGTCTGCCCGCAGATATAACCGGGGTTCGAATCCATTAACACATTCCGCTGATAAAACTATTGGTATAATTATATTAACGTTTATTAGCGGTTGGGATACTTTAGATAGGTTGTATGATCAAAATGCCTATTTTTGACGCTTAAAGATAATATAATTATGCTATATATAATGCCACGTGGGATAAATATATATAATTGTGATACGAAGATAAACAGAGGATCAATTCTAATAAAATAATATATATATTATTTAAATTACTCGTGAGTTTAATTCATATACTTTTCTTATTTTTTTTTTGTGTGGAAATTTCCATCGTATGAAAATTTGCAAAACTTTTCAACATAGCTTCGTATGTAAATGTACGTTAAAATGTCCATATTGAAATCACAATCTTTTTTTTAAAACAAAATTTTCCAGTTTCGTATTCTAAACTCGCATACTCTTTTCGAACTACAAAGTACTTCGACCAGAATACAACCAATTTAGTTATTCTACTGCAGAAGATTTTGTCGGGCTTTATATGTAATAAGTTAATAAAAATATGAAGTTTTTTTAATTCATTCAGAATTTTTATAGCCTCTTCATTTTAATATATGTATATATGAATTTATTAAAATAACGCCTTATTATATTATATTTAGATATTGCTATGTTAACCAATAAATCGACTCGGAGATTGAGGACAAGAAATGATATGGCGTTCAATCAAATTGATGCAATTAATAATCTGACAATCTCAATTAGGTTATGGTTTCCTCGATGCCTAAACTTTGTAAGATGAATGACGGAATAATTTAGAATTTATGGAGAGGAATCGGATTATGCTATCAATTTAACTATCCAGAAATCTTTTAGATTAATATCGTGTACACTTGTTGATATATCTTTCAAATATATAAATATCAACATTAAGTTAATATTTTGACCCTTATCTTATCTTTACTTTCTTTTTGAACGATTTTGTACGTTCACAGCTGGAAATATATCATTTTATATGCATTTGCAGTCTTCAATCCTTCTAGATTCAGAAAAAAATTGCATAAAGTTTCTATCAGTCTTTTTGAGACGACTTAATTGAAAATATTAGAAAGTTTACCGAAAGTTGCTAATTATAATTTGATTGAACGCTTAATCTTGTTTTTTAGAAGGGTTTCATAATTTTATTTTTTTAAAAACTGATCATCTTGGCTAAATAATTGCAGTTAATCTTTACTGCATTAGAAAATCCATTGTTTTTTTTAACCTTTTCCATTCTATCCACTTTTAGTCGAAACTATGAGTCTTTTGTAAGAGATATTCATTGGTAAAATAAACATCTATATGGTTAGATCTGATATCCGTTTAAAAAAAGACAATATTTATATTTATATATTTATTTAAATAAAAAAAGTTATTCTTAATCTTTTTGGAATTAGATTAGATCAAACCCTATAGATGCTTCTTATTCATTTTTCCAATAGATATCTATTTTAAGAAAATCGCAAGTAATATAATGAGAGTAACTCATAGATTCGACTAAAATAATTTTAAAATTACTACTGTTTAAGAATGACATTCATTTTAAACTATTAGATGACTTTAATAGTGAAGATTAAGATTTTTCAAGATCTATAAAGGCTAATAAATTCAGTAAATTAATTAAAGCATTCGATGAACAGATTTTCATACATGCAAAAGCATAAGGAAAATTACACAATTTTCTTAACCCCGTTTGATGTGAAGGTCGAATCTGCGCCACCAAATTTACAAATGGAGCTTATAGATTTGCAATCAAGCATTGAGATGATAGCCACATTTGAATGGAATGAAACAAGAATTTTATCACAAATATAAAAATATGAGTGAAACATACTTTTTTAATTCTTAATATTTCGCAGCACCCCCAAATATCTTACCCACGAGCCGCTACTGATTTTTATTATAAAAAGTTATAATATTATAATTTTTTAAAATATTTATATGTGTGGATTGGTTTTAGTTGGACTTGAACATCTCGAAAAATCAAATTCCACTAAAAGAATATTCAGTAGACTCAAGAAGATCTTTTGATTCCTTGATAAATCGGTACTGCTAAAAATATTAAATATATTTTGGATTTTGATTCATTGCCTTATCTAGCATAATTAAATTAATTAGATATTATTAAATATTTTTTTATGAGCCTATCTTACTATTTTGTATCTATTGAGATTAAGTTAGAGATTTATTAGTAATACGATTTTCTATAAAATGGCAAAAGACATAAACTCGGCATTGTAATTCATTTAAGGTTTGTCCGTATTTTTTTTTATAGTTTACGAGCGAGGCAACACCTTTCCGAAAATAATTTTATGACCTCTCTTACCCGCATCCTTCCGACATGTGCCTAACCGAACGTTGCCGAAAATGTTGAAATATTTATATGAAACATTCCTCCGGTGTGAATTTGCGATCTCCAGACGTGGGGTGATGGGGGGGGGGGAAGCGGTCGGTTCGCAGACCTGGGGGGGATTGAAACGATTTTATACCGGGGCCTCGGGAATAGTTACTCCGCCGACTACATTACTCTGGATGCTTGCTGCGAGACCCCGGCACCCCCGGGACGCATAAACAGGTAGCTCCGTGTGACAATTTTACTTTCCGCAAGGCTTGTTTCATGGCCGATTATGCATGTGTTTAATTCGCGGAGGCGCCGTTGCCGTTCGCCGGCCTTTAGCACTTTCATTTATCCCATCGGGGCGTTAACGATGTTTGAAACGGTGACGGGGGATGGCGGCTTTCGCAGTTTTATGATAGCCGACCTGGAAATAATTCAACTGCAAGCGACGCTGCAAGCCTGCGCCATTATCCTGCGAGAGTCAAAAGGATCGCGCGCAATTTGAATACGCCGCGAATGCGGCAATTTGCACACGGGAATAAATAAAAATACTTCAGTAGTTATAAAAAATAAATTCGAGACTATTGCTATTTTCCCCCCGTGAAGAAAATTGTGTAAGAAATCACGCGGGGAAACTCGGTGACAGGCATGCGGAAAATCTTTTGAAACGCAAGTGGGGGAAAAACATACCAACAACAGACTAGCCATCAATCTTCCCTTTTTCGTATTTTTAAATCAATAAAACTTCAGATTAATTTTCCCGTTAAAGTTTGGTTATATTGTTGGATATAACTATAAAATAAAATAAATGATTATACATAATCAAGCATTCCGTAAGCCGTCTTGTCGCACATTTGGGATTAGCATAATAAATCTACACGTACGCCACTCTTACTCAACACAGATATGTTGCCATAATTATTTTTGGCTTAAGATATTTTTTTAGATTTTCTTTAAGCAAAGAAAAATATATTAATATATATATTCATAATAGTTAAAACTTCGTCATAGTAGGACTGCTATGTGATGCTTAAACGAGTATAATTTTAGCATAGCATTAGAAATATGGTTAAATATTTTTAATAAAAACATCACTGGAACAATTATTTACTCTTCTCCGTATTATGGAATTTAATCTCTCTCAAACGTCTTCCTACGCAATATTGGTTATTCTCAAATATGAATGAATGAAATTCCTTAAATATTGCCTTCTAAATTTAATCCAAAGCATATTATTTTTTAGTAAACATAAAGGAAAAGAAGGAAAACAGAACTTTTCCTTCTTATATTATATACCTCTTAAATCTTAAACAATTAATGAATGTTATTTAAGCTCATACCTAAACTTTATAATTATTTAACATGTTAGACATAGTAATGATTCATGCCTCAAATTTTAAAACAAAACTTGAAGAATATGAGATATTGATAGTAGATAATTTTTAAAACGACACGAAAGTTCGCACTGTAATGAGAAAAACTTAAGTTTGAGCCTCAAAGCGCCAGCTGGTTAAAAAAATGATGTTATTAAATATCATTTTCTTTTGTCTTGTATTTGCTCTATAAATTCGGCGATTTTTTGCGAGATGAAACACTTGCGAAGCTGGCAATCTAGTTCAGTTGCGAATGTAGCGTTTCAATATCACATTGTCAAGTTAACCGCTACTGAGCACAGATAGTACTCGGATGGATGACCAATCCGAACAATTTTGAGTCACGCTAGTCAACAAGGGAGTAGGGTGGAGGCAGACGACCTTAACCAAAAAACCAAATAATAATAAAAATAATCATATTTAATTGCTTCACGACTTAATAAAAAAATATACTAAGGAGAATTAATTTATTTAAAATATATAAACAATTCAAATTTAATCCGATTTATTGATTTTTGAGTAAATTATTAAATCTCGGAAGTTTACATGGCAAGAATTTTTATACCCCTATATTTTTTTATTTTTAATTAATATTTACGGTAAATTCGCATTTATATTGAATTTATGCCCTTGATAATGTGCATAAATTTAATACCTTTCACTATATTCTTTACTTATACAATTTTTGTATGGACGCAATTTTAAATTTGAACAATGGCAAAAATAAATTGACGTAGAAATAGTACTCCAATATATGTATAGCAGGAAAATTAAAAAAGTTATAATCGAAGCAAAGCTGTCAACAAAAACGAAATTTCCTGTGTTGCACTAACTCAAGAAATTTAATGGCGCTCACTTAGATTAAATAAAAAATAATAACAACGAATTTTAATATTATTTAATTAAATTCCAAAATATTGATATTTCTGTTATTATTTTAATAATAATAATAATATGTGAACTCATATCTATGAATTATATTTTATATAATAGTCTGATAATATAATTTATTTATTTATTTGACTACGATGGATGGATGACATAACAAAAAGATTCCATAGCGCTATTCACCGTATAAAGTTTCGTTAAGGATCACACACTAATATTTCTTCCAGTGTCAAACCACGACACTGGTAAATTTGAATATTATTATTATAAGTTTATAAATATTTATTCAATGAAGGATGGGTGGCAAATTAATTAATTCCAACGCGCCAAACTACCTACATAAATATTATTTTATAAAACAATGTAATGGGTCACTTCCTCTTACATACCCCCTGACCAGTGTTCTAAAGAATTTCCTGAATTCATAGCTTTCGTCGGACAACTATCCGACTATTAACTTAGCTCAGTTGCAGTTATCTTACATTAAGTATTGGAAAAAGTCCATCATCTTTAATTACAGACTTGGGAACGTCTTCCTAAGCAATCGTCTGTTAAAGATCTGGGTATTTTGTTTGATTCTAAGTTAACATTTAGTTTACACGTATTGGACGTGTGTGAGACATCAAGAATGTTGGGCTACGTCTTGAGAAATTCTCATCACATACGTAGCAATTTAGTCATACGAGTGCTATACGATGCATTTGTTCGGAGCTTGCTTAAATCAGGTTCCATTATATGGGCGCCTTATGACCCCTCGAATTCCCTCAGATTAGAGAAAATACAGAAGAAATTTCTTAGATATCTCTACATGAGGGAGTTTGGATTCTACCCAAGTTTATACCCCAGCGCATGGGTACAGGGCTGCCTGGGGTATGTAACCCTCGAAAAAAGAAGATCGATTTACTTCGCAAAGCACTTCTTTAAGCTGTTGGTTCCACCTCACTACCATAGAGCTCGTTCGCGTGTGCTTTTTTTCGCTAAATCTGAGGACATGTGCTCTCAGTAACTATCCGATAACTAGTGCTATTACTTGCTCAACCACTTGGCAGAATTTGTAGATATATTTGATGTTAAATATCGCCTTTTCGTTGATATTTTATATGAGATTTTATAATTCTTATCTTTTCTTTATTGTTATATATTTTATTTTTTTTATGTTACTATTATGACGATAACGCCATTTTCTATATAATTCTAGAGATGATGATATTTTAAATCGTTATTTCTAGATTAAATATTGTCATGTACTTTTCCAGCATCCCTCATATCAATATTCCGCATATCATATCCGAAAATGAAGTGTCTCGCCGAACAATAAAATTAATTCATCAAGTATCCCATGATAAGGCGTCGCCTCGCAACTTTTTATGACAAGTTGCCAATCAAAAGGGTAATAACTGTCACTACATCGACCGGCACAATCATCCGCCGGTCGAAAACGTCATCCATCAACGTCCCGGCGATTCAATATCGCGGGATCGTACGAAAATAAATCTCAAAAAAATATTATTCACATTTTACAGTCGGTGGTCTTAATTTGTTAACCTCTCGCGGGCCTTTGAGGTGGCCTCAAAGTCGACAAACAAAGTGCGGACCAGAATCGTTGTATTGTAATCAGCCAAGTTTCACGGTGATGTTCCCTCCAGAAATCACAACTAATTGCATTGCCGCGCTGGGATACTGCGACAAAGAGTTAGAGCGGGAGTGACAGAGACGCTGAGCCGAACACCCTCCATGCGAGAAGGAGGCCGGAGACTTCTTGGTAGTTCGTGTACGAGATAAGTGAAGCTACGGACAAAACGCTAACTCCGTGAAAATTAAATAATATTTCCCTGCAGTCTTAAAATTTGCTTTTATTTCCCTCATTGACTGAAGGAGAGGCATTAACTTCGAGCAATGTACGTTCCCTCTGTATAGCCTATACCGACACCGCTTTCTCTGTATATTACGAAAAATCATTACATACAGCTTGATTAAAAAAAATAAAAGCATCAAGTAGTATCCGCTACGTAGATATCACCATTGTGCATGAGTTAACTAATTAAACTTAGAGAAACTGTAACTTTTAATTAACGCAGTCGGCAAGAATAAGTTGGGAAACATTTTCAACGGTAACTGTTCTCTTCTATACGTACGATTATTAAATAATTTATTTAACATTAGCTAATTTGTCCGTTGAATCTGAATTGCACTGTGCGCTATGCACCGCGGTTCAATTTGGTGCACTGCGAATCGTTGCGTCATCAGTCCACAGCATCACATCGGCAATTCTACGGCAATAGGTAAATATAACAAATGCAAACGTGGAGTTTATCCGAAATACAAAAAAAACGTGGAAATATCAAAAATTTCAGAAGTGCTAATGACTGAGAAAATATGCGTTCTTATAATCAACTACGTCATTTTATTATGGTTTAGTTAATTAAGAATGCAGGAACCAGTAGATTTTAAATCTGACAGGTATCAGGAATGCAGTGAATCAACCGCATTGAAACAAATTTTAAGAAGAAAATCGTATATATTAATTATTTATTTCTGTCTATAGAGTGTGACCACGATCAGCCCTCAATAGAATAACCTTTCTTTAAGTCCCTTAATTAAGTAGTTTAAAAGCTGCTACAAGGCTATAGCCTCATTTTAATTTAGAGCGTCTTACACTTAATTCTAAACTAAACTCCTCCAAACACTAAATTAACACTAAATTCCTCCAATGTTACTTTCTCCAAGTTGACCTCTTATGTATTCTCGAAAGTATCCAATCTTCATCTGCTTACCGTGGTAATAATCCAGATATCCATAACGAATAAGCAAGAAGAAAAAAATCAGTGAATTTCATCTGATATGACATCTTAGGGATTGTCTTAATGCATTGAGTTTATAAAAAAAAGCAAAAAAAAGTTTAATGTATTCAATAAAGTTTTAAAATTAAATATATCATTTAATCTCCAACTCCTTAAACTTAAGTTTTTGATTAATACTTTATAAACGTACAAAATTACAAATTCATCTCATAATATTACAATGAAAAGTCAAATGAATTATTATATTTGAAACATTAACTAGGAAAGGTAGGGCCTTTCCATAATCGGTAGCGTGTACAGTGCGTATTAGTCACCCTACTCTTAGCGATCGCGAGCCGAATAGAATAGCAATGGCGTGTTTAATATTTTTGTTTCTTAGAAAATTGTTTTATTAGCCTTTGGAATCGAGCAACGCTTAAAAATTCACTTAGTAAAAAAATAATGTCATTAAAAAACATAGTAAATTTCTTGATTATTTTTATTTCGGTTATATCAATTTTCTGCACTCTGCGTATATTTAGATATGGCATATATTAGATAAAGCGATAAGTAATGTCATTTTTTGCGTTGCTTTGAAACGAGTTTGTCAGGTATTTTATGCTGTTTTAATTTGATAAAGGCAATCAAATGAAGCTACCCAAACCATTTCTGATATTTATGGACACATCTTGAATCTTTGACAGTGGGTGAAAGGACAAACCAAAATTAGGGAAACCTTTTAAAAACCACGATGATACTCTAAACTCATTACTAGAGTCCGATCCTTGTTTACAATAAAAAAATTGTCACATGACATCGGTCGTTCATGCTCAATAATTAGAGGGAATTTAAAAAAACCACAGAAAAATAATAGATGTGAAATTTGGCTGCTTTATTTAATGGTATTAGAACAACGAATTACCAAATTTTTATCTTTACTGTCCAGATATAAAACTGATTCTGTGGATGAGAAGGAGATCTTTTTTTAACCAATCAGAGTTGAAAAAACAATGGCTTTCATCGAATCAGGTAGCTATGTTTACCCCTGAGGAATTATTGAATGTAAGGGGTATTTCTTTTGTATTTGGAGGGATGATCTGGAAATAATTCACTATAAATTAAGATAAGTAAGATTTAAGTGAGCACTGATTAAAGAACCATCTGTCTTAGGAAACGATCAAAACTTTTGGTGCTATAAAAAATGACATTTCTTTCCGCTTTACCTAATATATATTATTAGATGGACCCAAATGTAATGTCGCATTTTCGGAAAGCATAGTTTCAGATTAGTTTTCTTCAGTCCTTTGACTGAGAAAGTCGTGTTTGAATATTTTGTGGGTCGGGAGAAGTCACCAATCTTCGTTTTGAGTAGAAAAATATATTTTTTACGTATCCCTTTAATAATGACCGGATGAAAAAATAATAAGGAAGAAAAAATGTCGGCTTTAGTGAATAGAAACTAAAACATTATCCTCTTGCATGACAACTCGCGACCACATGTAGCCGATTTGACTCGACAAAAAATGGATGCATTAGGTTTAATAGCTTTATTGCATCCAGAGTATTCCCCAAACCTGGCTCCATCCGATTATCATCCTTTTCGCTCATTGGAGCATTATTTACAAGATGATGAAATAAAATTGACCCTTTCATACTTTTCGATTCTAAACCTGCAGAGTTTTATAAGAAAGGTATTTTCAATTGACATAATAAATGGCAAAAGGTCATAGAAAATAATGGTAATTATTTTATATAATTTTAGTTTAATAAATGATTAGAAATATGAGTTTGAGTTTCATTACAAAAATACGATATTACATTTGGGTCCTTCTAATGTATAGACAAAATGGTTGGGCGCGTAGTGTGACCGGGACGAAATGTCTTAGAATGGTTCGGAAACAAAACAAACGGCGGCCATTGCCAAAATATCGATAGAATCAGGGGCGGCTCGTCCATATATACTGCGGAGCTGCAGCACCCCCAAGCAAGTTGAGAAAAAAACATATTTTTATTTATTAATATATGTGTCTGTATATTTTGGCATATGAAAATAGAAATTAAATTTACATTTACTGTTGCGCCGTGTATAGAAAGAGTGCTGTCTGCTCGTCAGCGCTACCAGCGTCGTGTATCGAATGAATGCGGGGCGCCAACGGGGTAGGGGAGGGGGTCTCGTCACTAAACCGTGTCATGTCCTGCGATTCGGAACAGTCCCGCGCCATCCATACTGAGTCATATTTGAAATATATTTTTTTTTAATTTTGAATATTACGCAGCACACCCAAATGTTTGGCGCGTGATTAATCAGTGCGGCTATTTTAAAATTGACTAAGATGATCGTGGTGTGATCGAGACGTAAATTGTTTTGTTTGTCCAAACGAATTAAACATAAACGATTTCATACAGTTCAGCATTTAATTATTTGATCTTAAATTAACTCGGCAATAAAGCCGAGTATAATATCTATGGTATTTGACTAATAAACTTCTATTCAGAGCAAACTTTAATACACACATGTGCTACAATTATACGATCCTATCTGGCGTCCAACACTTTCTATGTACACACGGGCCACACCTGATTGCTTTCCCACAATATGTATACAATCGAGACGTGCCTTATCTAACGCGCATCCACTGAAACAGCGCAAAACATACATTTTTTACGTACACGAAAAAATGTGCTATCCTCCATATTAACCCACTAGTCCCGGAGTCAACATTAAAATAATACCGGCCGAATAATTCAGCATTTCCGGTGCAAATAGCGATCTCCATTTAGCAGCGGTTTAGTAGACGATACTCTGCATTCTAATCTCTGGCGCATTTCAAGTACGCGTGGATAACGGAGCGGTCAAGTGCTTTGAGCCAGTGTGCAACGTTACGACCTGTTTAATTTGTTATTACCTACCGAGCTTTGTAATAGATTCGTCAGGGGGATGTGGGAAGCTGGGGAGGTGCTTAGAGCAGTCCCGCCGATTAAGCGCATGCCTCATTGATACGGTGTAAGGGTGTAAGCGAAGGGATATATGACCGATTGAATGATACCTGGAGATGAAATGGCGAATATCATTGTGGTGGCGTAATAGCAAACTAGTGTATAGGGTGATTATACCCATCCCATTAATCCTCCAATCGGAACTTTGCAGTACTGAAAGCAGAATTAGGACATTGTGCAACGCTAATGAATTTTACATATGAGTGTACATCATGCATAGAACCAAAGACAAGGGAATATCTTAAAATATGTGCATAAAAATGACAACATAAGAGATTTCATACAGTATATGATGAAATATTAATAAACGCAACGGTATTGAAGCATCTTGAATTGAAAACATAAAATAGAATACTAAAAGTTTCATGTCAAAGTGCATACGATACGTTTTGTAGGCGAAAGCTTTTTGAAACGTCTGTCAACAGCTTAAAAAGACGGCAAAGCTTGAAAAATAAAAGACGCCGAAAGAATTTACGATCTATTATGTCACTAGATCGTATTGTAACCAAAGTCGATTCATTCAAACAGAAAATGGTCTGCACAATAGTTAAACTAAAACTGCGACATCTGGTAAATTGAAAGGTTAGAATCCCTCACGACAATTAATCATCCAAAACTTTGAAATGAATACGAGTAAATTAAGATGCGAATCATTACCATATCCATTATATTCGCTAGATATCTGACAGATTAACACTTCTTTAGGCGTAATAATAATAAC
>JAGXCT010033488.1:0-90490 GCA_022495035.1 Philopotamus ludificatus | reverse complement strand
TGTTTAGCTGTTTTATTATTTAAAGTTTATACGGCGTAAAAATCCATATAATTGGCTTGGCGATTAAAGGGTTAATCCTAAAAAAATATATTCTTTGTTTATATATTTTTTAAATTAGTTTGTAAATATTTTACGATATATCAAACGTTTCATAAGTAAAGACACAATGTTTGATTTATCAGCGGTCGAAATTTGTTTGACCAAAACCTCATATATCGTCAATATTTATCCAATCGCCCTTCACGCCGGACTGCTTTCTTATTTGGGGACGAAAATAGTTGTCGTAAATGAGCATTGATATCCTGAATAATATACAAACCAAGAAACGATCTACCCAAGCAAATATAAAAAAAATTGTACGTGACTTTATATTATTTCAAAGAATACTTCTGAATAATTTCTCAAGATGATGAAACTATAATATTAATATAATCTCAGTAGAAATAAACTTGTTACCTTAGTACGAATAATTTCATTCCGTTGTTAATGAAGTAAACTTTAAACGAGCTTTTATATTAAAACGCAAGCTAAGTTATTCTATATCGCTGTACATCCTTTAAATTAATACTAATTCTATTAACAAACCCTCATTTTCATTAACATTTACGTTCCAGTGTACTTATTTGTAATGATAGTGATTATAATACAACATGTAGAGATCTAATGAAAAAAAAAATTGAAATTTCAATAAGATTATCGATTTTTATGATTGTGGTTTAATTTAATCGGGTTTCATACAATTATGAATCTTATCCCTAATTTTAGAGCAAATTAAGTAATTTTATCCAAAATCAAAATGTTAATTATATGAGAAAAATACTTTTTACATTACAGTTGAACCTCGATATAATATACTTTATCAGTGCTAGGAAATTATTAGTGCTTTTATAATTAAACTTTATGTTTCTTATACAAATAATAAAAAAATAAACGGTATTTCAGTAAAAAAAGTGTTTTTTATATATTTCCATTTGATTGGAGTTTTTCTCCGTGAATTAAAGTTTCCAAAACTGCCTCATTGATTAAAAATAAAATAGAAACTTCGTGAACTTTAGAAGCCTCATATCGTGTCGTTTATTTTCTTAATAATAATAAAACGCATTCCGAAAATTATATTACGGATCTTCGGCTATAACGGACATTCTCTCATATCCATTAGTCCGTTATATCGAGGTTTTACTATACTATAAAATTTAATTTTCATCATTGTTTATTTAAAATAAAAATATATTTGTGGCTTAGAATTAAAATATTTTTTTAACCTAGCCGTGATGATTGAGGACCGCAAGTTTTTGATTTTTCTCAAAAAAACTCTTTAAAAATAAATCCTATATGTCACAAACTTTTTGTATTCGTCTAAAAAAGTCAAAAAAATAAATATAATCATTGAATAATATCAACAATATTTGCTTCTTTTGTCACAAGAGCGATGTTTTTTCTCGCTCGCATTCGGTACGATATGCCAAGTGCGAGTGAAACGTACTAGCGACACATGCCGCGAGTACTTAGTCTGCGGCGAGACATCGCTGAGTGCGCGTGTCATTTACGCGTCATATTGATTACACCTATCCCTCGCTTAACACGAAAGATAGATTCTGCTAGATCACCGTGTTAAATGAAACCGTGTTAAGCGAGACTAACAAATGTATAAAAAAGAGAGGATAGGCTATATTTTAGAAATATTAAAGAAATAGGTAAATAGAACTAAAAGTTCATTGAAACATTATGAACATAGATAAAAGATATTTATTTCAGGTGTACTATTATTTTTTATATTTAAAATGGAAAGTTGTCGTCCAGATATACCCTAACCGTTATTCTTGGAAATTCCTGCAGCAAAGCAAGATTTTATCGAAAAAAAAATTGTTTACAACAAAACTAAAACCGGTTAAAGCGAAACCGTGTTAAGCGAGTATCGTGCTAAGCGAGGAATAGGTGTATTTAAAAAAAAAACAAAATATCAACCAAATTATGAATCATATCTTGAATAACTATTTTTATTCTTAGAATAATCCATTTATTTTTAAAAATGTGTTGTAACTGGATGTTTTTTTTAGCTTACATCCGTTACGAAGTGCCGAATGTGAGTGAAACGTGCCAGAGATTAATTTAAAAATCAAAAATTCAACCAAATTATGAAACTTATCATGAATAGCTATTTTTTTAAATGGAAGAATTCATTAATATCTTGACTTGAATTGCTTGGGGTCTCTGATAGACCCCCTTCGGATGACTCCGTGATTTTTGAGGCGCATGAAGAATCGGATTTTCAACTAATTTTCAACCTCTTTCTTTTATTCTGATAAAAAAGAGCCTGTTTTGTTGTTTATATTTTAATCCTAATCTTCTCAATGAATATAAAGAGATCGCATAGAGCCAGGCTCGACGAATATGTAATATTAAGCATCAGAAAAGCGCGGTTTTTACTCTAAAATATTATTTTCCATTTTATTACGCGAGTAAAAAATTCGATTAATATAATTGGAATCAAAATTGACATTAATCTACTGCAAGCAGTTGGCGATAAATATCAGTAACAGCATCTCAATATACACGAGCTTCATTAAGCTTTTATGACGTCATACAACATTGACTTGTCACAGTCTACGCCCACTCTCGTTCATCCCGCGAGTGTTGCCGTCCAATATGTCGATATTACTCTGCGCCAGAGGGATAATAATTTAAATAATCCAAGACCAAGTTTGTATTGGATCCATTAATTTTGCGAGAAGAAGCGCAAATATTTATACTCGATCATTATATAAAACTTTTGCTGCGAACAAACCGCAATTCAAATAAGTAGTTTGCGGCGGAGCCATTTTGACAGCATCATTAATCAAATGGTCTCGTCATATTAAAACAGAGCCTAAAACTTATATTGAATCATAAAACGAGAGCGATGTAATATAAAACCATGAATAAAATTCGAGTAGTAAATAATAATATTAATATTTAAATTCGAGCGGAAAATTGTGCTCCGAAAACTAAGTTTCAAGATGAATTAGAAGCTGTCATCATTGCACACCTGCTATAAGCAGAAATGACACGGAGTAGCGTATATACCCGTGTTATTCTCTAATTATGCAAGTGGCTTTCGTATGTTTCCCAGCTCAAACTACTTAAAACTACTTTAATTTTCCATCCCGCCAGCGCTGACAGGACTTAAACGTCTCTTCGTCTGTTATAATATTATTTTTTTTATATTTTATTATTAATCCATTCTATATAGGGCTCATGGAGATGAATTCATTATGAGTATATGGAATTATCTGTGAGTTCAGGTAAGTAGAAATAGCGACAGAAGCTATCACAAACAAATCCTACACACACACACACAGGCTGTGGCTTAAGACACCTCGGGTCGCGGTTGATAAGCCGCAAAGTAACACTCGTGAGAAAACTAACACCGGAGATACGAATATTCTCCTATGGCAACACTGATAATTATGTCAGACCGTGCAGAACTCCCTTGCGTGTACGCGCCAGAGGTCAGATATGATCTATGGCCCTCGAGTCGCTGGGGGATTGTCGCAGCTTCCGACCCGGACGGAAGTGTCCAAAGGAACTACTGAATAAACACGTACAAGCCGAGAATATGTCCGGTGTTGCCAGCGCGCGTCTTTATTTGCCCTTTTGCGTCAAAAAAAATCTAACTGGCCGCGACGGATTAAACGCGACAGCCGCCTCATCAATTACCAACCGCCCGATTTCGAATTCAATCTAATCCAATTGAATAAATAAATAAAAAGGTTTATCCCCCGAAAAAAAAATGACAAATAATTACGGGTGACGTTTACAAAGCACTCGTGTCCATATATTTAATGGCCGCCATTAGCTTTGCGGTGTGTCGATGTATTACACATTTTTAAGTTTTCTATTGTTACAGATTAATTATACAATATATCGAGATAATATAGAGAGTATTAAAAAAAACGTCTACGACCGCACATTTGATATTTCAATCTTCGCCATATTTACCACGCTCTCGATCTGGAACACTTTTAATATTAAATTTGGCATGGAAGATTTACGCTTTTTTACGACACGCCGACCGTAATTTGGGCACAAATCGCTCTTTCAGGGGTCAGAGTGCCCTCTGAGTAACACATCACCTCGGCCATTACGTATTTTTTTTCTGGGCGCGCTACGCCATTTGTCTGTCTCGATTTTTCGACAGCAGCAGACGGACCACGCGCGTCCGACGAAATCAATAACCTAAGCAAAACAGCACGTGCCCTCGTGGGCTGAAACCCTAAGGATGTGCAGGGTCTTGTTTCCCGACCGAGCTTTGGTTAGGCACGTGTATCCCGTGGATCCACGTGACAAGCTCCACCCGCAATGATTAATCATCGCTGTCCCAGTTTCAAAACAAACGCTGCATCATGTGGGAAGCTGCCATCGCGAAGTCCGCTCTGAATAAGTCGGATAGTGAAGCGATTATATATTAATTGACTTTCTCGTGAAGGGGATGTTGTCCCCGAACGCACATTAAAACTTAAATATTAAATTTAATGTGAGAGAACTTTAAGGAATACCAATTACAAAAATCCATTTTTTGTGACGCTTCTACACATGTATCTGACACGTGTCACTAGTACGTTTCACTCGCACTCGGCACATCGTACCGAATGCAAGCAAAAAAAACATTGCAATCGTGGCAAAAGAAGCAAATATATTTAATATCTATTTTTTTGACTGTTTTAGACGAATACAAAAAGTTTGTAACATGTCGGATTTATATTAGAGTTATTCGAGTTAAATCAAAATCTTGGGGTCCTCAATAGACCCCATCGCATATTTTAATTTTTAGCCGCAAAGATATTTTTATTTAAATCATTAAAAATGACATAATTAGTAAATAATGATAAAAATAAAAATTAATAGTATAGTAAACCTCGATATAACGGACTAATGGATATTAGAAAATGTCCGTTATAGCCGACTATATTGACTTTGTTGTTAAACAATCCGTCACGGCGGATCGAAACCAACCCCGTCGTCCGAAGATATCCATTTATAATAGAAAATAGACCCCAAGAATTTCGTATTAAGATATTGATATTTATGATATTCTTCATAATTTGATATATATTTTGGATTTTTCTACGAATCAATATTACGTGTAAATGACGCGCATACACGACGATGTCCCGCCGTAGACTGAGGACACGCCGCCTGTAAACCGACTGCCAAATTTTCGAGGCACTTTTTACTATTGTATGTTTTTCTTGAACTTAGCACGTTATACCGGATGCGAGTAAGAAAAAACATCGCGCCCATGCAGTACAGAAGCGAATATTGTCGGACACCTATCCGACTGCTAACATAGCTCAGTCGCGGTTAACTTACATTATTGAAATAAAATGCATTTTACCTACAAGCCATAATACTGGTTATGGAAAAAAGTATTTGTAATAAAAATAGACCCTAAGCAATATATTGACATCAGTATCTTGCCTTATTTTAAAAATGGATTATTTCCTGTCAACTAGTATGTTTCACTCGCACTTGGCACATCGTACTGGATGCGAATGACAAAAAACATCGCACCCGTGCAACAGAAGCAAATATTGTTGTTCTTTTTCGCAATTGCGCACAATAAATGTCAATGATTGTTTACGATATTTATTCTTTAGACTTTTTTGGACAAATACAAAAAGTTTATGATTTTTCGGATTAATATTAAAAGAGTTATTAAAGAAAAATAAAAAAACCTGGGGTCCCAAATAGCACGGCTAGGTTATATTATTTTTTAATATGACAGTTCATCACCTATAATATTGTTTTAATTAATTAATAAAATTAAAAAATTGAATATACTACGGTCAACCCTTCTATAGCGCTCCTTGTCGACAATACACTTCTGTAGATATAGTTTTAGCTGGTTTTAATAATTCATAGTAATTATTTCCACTCATATTCCACCAAATGCACAGAATAACTGCTCAGAAGTATTAATCATCGTTTTGGAATAGAACGGATGTTTGTTTCTTGGAAAGCCATTGCTTTTTCCTTCTAACTATATCGTAAACTATCCGTTTCTCGTCTCAGATTACATTTTCCCGCAAAAAAGGTTGAGATATTTTTCTTCCATATAAAAATCAGCTCGCGTCATTCCATTTTTCTGTGTTATGCTCCAGCAGTTCATGCATTATTCACATACCCATCCTACAATACATGGAATTCTTCCCCGATTACCTATTATTTGATGATCTTCTTCGGCTCCCTAAAGATATAACGCTCCTTTATATACGTTAGTGTAAGGAAATAAAAAATATATATTATGTACATTGAGTGTGAAAGCTAATTAAAAAATCCTAATTAGCTGATGAAGTTAGCTGCTCATAATCCTGACTTAAATACATCTTGTTAAAGAACATAGCACTTGTATCGATAAATAAAAAACAGGTCAGTTTCAATTTAAATATATTTTAGCTACCTTGCGTTTGTCTCACAACTCACCCGTGACAGATTGATTTCAGGCATCCATATCCAAATGGCAAAACCCTATTTTTTATTGCCTCCTTCGATATACTATCGTATATAAGAATAAAATGGAAAAGCTGTTTCATATGTTTTTTCTTAGTGATGATGATTTTGGAAAAATCATTTCATTTTCTCAACCTATAAGATATAAATGTCAATAAACTCTTAACATCAATATGAAACAACGGCTAGAATGTCATAAAAGTAACTTTCAGGATTTAAAGTCTCACAATCTGTTGATGAAATTGTGTCTTATGGGTCTAGAGATTAATTCTTGAGGAGCATGGAAAGGCTACTCATGACATAAGATCTATAGAGCTGTACAAAGAGCATGATTTTGTTGTTTTAATTGCATATACACCCAGGCCTCGTATAACACGGTTTTATACAACACGATTTTACATAACAACGGCATTATTAATTGTGAGGTATTTTTGTACAACACGGTTTCAGAAAAAAAGCAATAATTAAAAATGAATTAACATGTATGATTTGTACGTCCATGAATAGCGCCATCTGGAAATCATACTGAACATGTCGAGACTTGTCAATTTAGCTCGTTTCGTTTCATTTATCAGTTGAATTTTCTGATAGTAGGGGATGGTTTGAAAATTTAAAGAAGCGACTCTTACTACATAATATAAAACTCCTGGAGAAGTACGTCGGCCGATAGAATCTGCTAAAAAAAATACTTCAGAATTCGCCGAAATTATAAAAAATAAAGGCTACACACCAGACAAGATATTCAAAGCGGACGAAACGGGATTATTTTTATATTTTTCTCATTTCGTCTTATTGTTTCTTATTTTTGTCTTATTTAATATTATTTTATTATTATTTATTCTTATATTTTTCTAATTTATTCTCATTTTTTCTTATTTATTATTATTTTTCCTTATTTATTCTTATTTTTTCTTTTTTATTATTGTTTTCTTATTTTATTATTATTTTTTCTTATATTTTCCTATTTCTTCTTATTAATTTTTATTTTTTCTTATTTTATTATTATTCATTATTATTTTTTCCTTATTTATTCTTATATTTTTTTTATTTTTTTCTTATTTCTTCTTATTGATTCCTATTTATTCTTATTTTATTATTATTTATTCTTATTTTTTTATTATTTCTTATTTTATTATTATTTATTCTTATTTTTTTTGTGTTCTTATACCTAACCTAACCTAACCTAACCTAACCTAATCTTATAGTACCTGCTGAAAATTTGTATCACCAATAGAAGTTGAATACCAAGAGACAATTAACATTTGTCGTGGTGTTGGTTGAGAAGGATTTGATGATATGGATATTCAAGATATCGAAGATATATTGGAGGATCGCACGTTGAATGAAGAAGGATTGGTTAAAATGTTGGCTGAGCCTATGCGAATTTCACAATTTTTTGTTGGTTTTTATATATTTTTGTAAATTCTTGTAAACCCAAACAAAATGCATCGACATTCCTTTCCTATATTTGTTCTGAACACGATTAGCAATAAAAAAAATCCGTATTATGAAATCTGAGCCTTCAAATAACATATCATTAGAGTGTCGAGTTAAACTCGACTTTGATCCTGCCAAGAAAAATTCGATGTCGAGTCAGACTCGACTTTGGACCTCAAAGGGTTAAAGCAAGATTTTCAACGTATGATATTATTTTATATGACTTTGCATTACTGTTGTTAGGTTTACTTTCAGCTTGACATATAAAATAAAATTTCAAAGAAGATACTTGCCATCCGACCGAAGTACTGTTGTCACGTCAGAGGTGACTTACAACCGTTAAAAGTGAAATAAATTATTTATGGGAGATGTTTTGCCCAGTTATGCGTATCATAATGTACCCAAAGTACCTTCAAGCGACTAAAAACGTATTAAGCAGCATATCACTCCGCCGCCATGAACTCACCCGTGCGGTTTCAGCAATTAGGCGCCTAGTGAGCACCACTGTCTGGAATTTCCTTCTTGTGCTTGTCTGCGATCCATCCCGCTCCAGCTGGATCCCAAATTGAATTAGGCGCCGCCGCCGCCACGTATCGGCGTCGGCCAACTGATGGCCATCGTTAATGGCGTCGCAGCTCTGATGGCCCCTGTCGCGGCGCCCAGGTGTCGGCCATTACTCAGGACTCGGCCCCCACTTTGAGAATCGGCGCCCCTTTTTTACGATCGGCTCAAACGGAGCGCGCCCCATAAATCTAGCGCGCGCGACCAGAAAATCTGCGGTCTAAGCGAGGATAAGGAAAATTTGCGATGGCTGACGAATGTATATTTTTTTTTATTTTCTTCCTGAGTTTTCGTGGCCCCGCGCCGCCTATTTTTCGCGACTTTTTCGATTGTTATGTATGTGGTGTGTGCGAAGATTTATTTCGTCGCCTAAATAAAATTTATTTGAAGTATCAATTTCGCATGGGAAACGGCCTAAATGAAATATATGTGTTGTCGAGATTTCGGGTAGAAAAAAATCGCAGCGTGTGCCAGGTAGCTCGGGAATATATTTCCATTTATTTAACAATTTAAGATACATATATTATAATAAATAAATCCCGTCTTAAATAAACATATTAAAAAATATATATTATTATATTTTTTTTTCAGCTCTCCTGATTCTGTGATGGCAAGATGATTGGTTTGCGGAGGTCATCGCATTACTTATTGATCCTCCTAATTCTGGCAAAATCGAAAGGTAATTAAATACATTTTTTTATTTATTTAATAAGTAATAATAATATAAATTATCCATTATATTAAGCATCGAGGGCGGATATCGGATTTAAATATATCACAATTTTGTCGAAAACCCGGATCCAGATACATTAAAAGTTTTACCGAAACAAAATTTTAAACAACCGCTGTTCGCATTCGACATTTCGTGATTTATTGATCACGTGTGTTGTGTGTATGTGCATATTCCAGATTATAATTTAATATTCTCATTTTGCAGCATACATATATAAATCAATAAAATGCTTGTCTATTCTTAATAAAACATATTGTTTTGTAGTGAAAATCAATTATTCTTTTAACGCCAATGAAAATATCCATGGTTTGTTTCAATAACCAGCTTTTTTTAATATTTACTGAAAATTAAATTTAATCTATGATTGACATGAAGACCAACGAAGTTTGATTAACCTTAATCTCACTCGCGCTTATCGCACTTCTTCAACGGCTTCACTGTTAATTATTGCTGGCGTCCTTCCGCTCGACCTTGAAATCCAGCTGAGGGCCGTCAGTTTTGCTTGTGTACAACAGTCCTTGTTAATGTCGGCGCTAATTGCCATTTTGCCCAATCGAGGGCGAATCTGTGGCAACTTTAAAATCACGCGTCCGCGAATCGGCTCTTGATCAGTGGCAGGAGAGGTGGGATTCCTCCCCCAAAGGGCGGACCACCTATCTCTTCTTTCGCAATATCAGAGCCAGGCTTAACCAGGCTGGTTCTTCCCAGACTTTTGGGTCAGTCAAGTCTTGATTGGCCACGGTAATTTCAAGGCTAAACTTAAAGAGTTTAACCTCGTAGCATCTCCACATTGCTGGTGTGGGCACGTCTGTCAGGATTACAGTCACGTTCTGTGGTCCTGTCCATGCTGTCCGATGCGGCATTTCTCCAACGGGTCTTCCGGTGGAGGGCCCTATCGGACACATGGACCTGGTCAGCAGTGTAATTTTGTTGCGGGCATTTGTTCGCTTTGCATCGACTTTCGGAGAGTTGTGCACGATTACTTTCTTCCTTCTCCTTTCTTAAAAAACTAGCATTATATTTTAACATCACGCGTTTCAAGAAAAAAACTGCTTTTGTTGCACCGATTGAACCGGCCCCAAGCCGATATATGCGGTGTGGGTGGATGGCAAGGGATGGAACTGTGTCGGACCGGTCTGACACAGCTTCGTCCTGGGTACAAAAGAACCTTGGGTTGTGAAGAAAAAAATAAAAATATATGTTTTCTATTATCTGGCCTTATGGCAGTTATTTGAGCCCAATCGAGGATTAAAGAACAATATACTATATCAGTTATTAAGTTTTTTGTAATGGACCAGTTTATATGTGTATGATAGCTACCTTTCGCTACTCGCCTGTGGCAGATTAATTTCACGCTTCAATATAAAAATGGCAATGCCCTAATTTTTATTCGCTGTTTTAGGCAAAAACTTTGCAATTCTCATATATTTTCTGGTTTAAATACTGCGTTTTCTGTATTTTTTATTTATTTTATGTAACCATATCTATGAGAGTCCATTATTTTGAATTTCAATATCAAAAATATGGAATAAATATATTTTTTTATCAAAAATCCTTAATATTTGTGCATATTGTGAAATAATCGTTTTAAAAATGCTAGAAGTTCATCTTGAACTAAAATAATTTTAGACGAACATTATTTATATCAAGAACATATACGCAAGCAATTTTAATAATGAAAAAATGGGGTTCAATTATTTTTTTATATTAACTCATTGCTTACGGGGGACGTGGATTCCACGCCAAAAGCGTATTTGTATATGACCGGGGCGCGCATATCACACGCTAGACGACACTACGCGTTTGATCAGAAAATCAGTTTGGTGACCCCTGCTATAAGATATAAATTATTTTTTTCGCATTAACCATCCAGCGAATGTTGAAGTTCAAGTAATTTAATTTTCGGCTCAATATCTTGATTAATAAAAGAGTTATGATTTTTTTGTAAAAAACGACGTTTCACCAAATTTTGGGCGAATGGGCCCCGCCTCAGCGCAAATATGGCCGCGATTCGCCCCGTAGGCAACGTGTTAATAAATATTTATATAAAAGGGAATTCTTTTTGCTATTTTATTTAAAATTAATATTAAAGGTTAATTAAGTGAAACTAGTCTATTTGTTTACAAAAATCGTAACTTTAGATATTTCTGCCATGTTTTTTTTAAATAAGATACAAATCATACTTTTAAGTATATAAATACAGTAAACCATGCTATAGTACGGTTTTCTATAACACGTTTGATTGTCCATTCTATAGCGCTCCCCTTTATAGAGTAATTGTTTAACCAATTTGATTCGTAAATGACAATACGTTCATATTTCACTGGCACTCGACACATCGTACCAGATGCGAGCGGGAAATGACATCGCGCGCGTAGAAACATCAGCGAATATTGTTGTTTTTATTTTATTTCCGTATTTGTAGACACTAAAGAATTGATTATTTATAATATTTATTCTTTAGACTTTAGTAAAAATGTTTAATATATTGATTTCTTAAAAAAAATCTAATTAATTCCAGTCAAATTATATTTACTGTACCTTAAATTCGTTTGACATATTCTGCTGTGATTGATAGATCATCATAAAAAACAACAGTCTAGAATTATTTAATCTATCAAAAAATATATTTAGTCGACCTACAACATTTTTCAATAGAATATAAACTTTTCAGTATCTTAACTCATACTTAATTTGTTATAATATTTGTTTTTAATATATGTATAATATTACTTATCATTAAACTAAAGAAGCACCAATGAGTCTTATAATATTTATATATATATATATATATATAATAAACTTTGAATCCTTTATTATTTTCATCGATTAAAAAAATCTCAGATAATGTCTCAGGACATTTTTTCGTATGATATGCGTTATGCTTATGATCGGTTTCTATAACGCGGCTTTCCGTGGTCTTAATTTTTTCTTTATAGAAGGGCTGACTATATAGTAATAAATGGAGTTGTTATACTTATATTTTAAAATACCTAACTAATATTTTAAGTCTTGAATTCCGTGGATAATGATAGATAATAAATTAATCCACTCTCCTCGTATTTGAGAATTGTGATCATGTACATAGTTCCCTTTTTAATAAACCGTGAACTTGATTTATTTGGTGGTGTATACCGCAGTAGTTTCTACTACCCACTTCCGCTTATTTTTGGCTATCAACCTCACTCAGAATATTCCGGATTGTCTTTTATCCGAATATTATCTGTGCTTAGTAACGTCTAATAAGACAATCATAATATAATTGTTTTTACTTTAATATATAGTTTCATGCCATTAAGTATATATCACAATAGTCTGCAATATACCTGGAGAGAGTTCTTCGGATAGTGTCCCATCGACCACATAACAAAAGAAATTGTCTCAAAAGTTCCCATTAGACGCGGTCCATTGCGCGTATATCGGAATCGATATACGAAAACGCTTCCTTGAATCTCTCTCCGATGCCCTTTAATCCTCGGGATATTGTAAATCAGGCGATCAGACGCAATTTCAGCGAGCGGCTCTAATCCTGTTTGTGGACCCCTGATGAAGTAAACAGCTTTGTTTTAAGAACAGGCCCGTTTTTGACCCAACGTTTGCTTTGTGCCCACCCCCACTCTTTGGCCCTCCTCCGCATCTGTCACAACCCTGTCCTGCCCCCCGCCAAATATTTATTCGGAAGAGGGACGGGGTGGTGTGACCCGAGACTCTTTGCGCGTACCGGGAGGCCAATCAACGCGCAATTCTCGCGTTCCAATTTTGTGCGTGTGTAAATAATTTTCGGGGACCGGTTTAATATTCCGTTTTATTGTGAATTATGAAATTATAACGTATTGTTAATTGGACCGGTGTTTGGTCCCCGCCATTATTTTCATACCCGGGCACGTGTACTCTGCTCGCAATTTAATTGTGTTGTAAAAGCAACCGAGCCCCGGTGTCCGTGTGTTTGATTGGGTTGGCAAACACGATCCTGTCGTTTTTGGGAATGGCTATGTTTTTAGGAACACACAGGTATGGCAGACGTGTGTACCTCGGCCTTGATTCGTTTGGATATTAAAATTCTTACGCGGATCAATGGAAAATGTACGCTGGCAGCTGGAAAAATTAATTAAATTTAACCCTTTTTTACTCTGAAGGCCATAACTGTTGGCCCAAGTAAGTTTGGTAGGCAGCTCTGAAGGCCAGCAGTTATGGCCCAATGACGGAATAAGTTTATGCGCTGATTCCAATGAGGCGCAGCTAAATTTTACTAAATATTATTGCTTTTAAGTATCGAGAAGGGTTGCAAAATGTAGTGAAACTCAACATTTTTTTATTTAAATTTATAGTTACACGTAATTAATTCTCAGAAATATGTTTGCATTTATGGATATTTTTCATATACTAATATTTTTGGAGCAGTCAGTCGGTCTCTTCATATCAGAAAGTTGTCCGAAGCTGTGTTCTGTGACCCTGATTTTTGTATTGTGGAACTATTATTGTTTTAATTCCATTACATACATAATTATTTGATAAAAATAGTGAAATATTAAAATCAGTGAAATGTTGTTTTTAATTAAATCATAAACTATAGAAATAATAAAAGTAATCAAACTTTTGTTTTCAAATTTAATGATTATTTCGATAGTAGTGATGATGCCCCTTTACGTTTTATAATGTTAATTATAATATTGATGATTGTGAAAGTTAACGAATGATTATTAATAGGAAAATTCATTCAGAGCTGTGAAAAATGACCAAAAATTATGGAATGATATAGACATTGGCGAAGACAATTCGCTCGGCAATGAAACACATAGTGAAAGTGAAATCATCCCTCAAAAACGAAAGAAATGTGCATAATCTAGCGATTAGACAGACGATGAAGAGAATTTAAAATTCATTGATCCCACGTCATCAAGAACTTCAATTTTGTCTAATAATTTTTAAAATAAATAATTAATTTTACTATTGGTGATAGAATAGTAGGGCTGAATATTTTAACCAATTGTTTGGAACGTATAGATTATTAGAACCTATAGAAAATAAGCTAAAATAAACGAAAAAACCACTGACGCCATTTGTAAATAGACTAGTTATTCAACTGGTTGGAAGTCACAGGGAATAATTAATAAAAAAAAGAGATTCAATGGATTCAGAGCAGCGATTAAATCATGTCAATCTACATCTGATAGCGATTGATGAACAAAAAAAGTATAGGGATTGCATTGTTTACGGTTCTAATGTGACGATTTTATCCATGTTATGAAAGACGCATATATGAGACTCCCGCTTATTTGCATATAAATCTAATGACGAGTTAATTAATATTTTTATCAAAGTGAACCAAAATTTATTCCATAATCATGGTCATACACATTTAAATGAACACGAGTCAGTATTGCCAGAGAGTGTGCTAAAACTAATGAACCAAGTTTTTTTTTAATTTTTAATCTGTAAAAAAGAATTTAATCGCAAATCGAATACAATATTATAGATGTTTTTAATTCACTTCTCAGAAATATAAATATATTTTTTATAAATTCGTAATTTTTTTATCTAGAGTAGCTGATTGGTTTTGAAGAAAAATATCCAGAGTGGAAAAGTTTAACAATATCTTGTCAAAAAACTAGTCGTTATCGATTTTTATGTGACGATTTTATTAATATTATGAAAGACGCATATATGAGACTCCCGCTTATTTGCATATAAATCTAATGACGCGAATATGAGTCTAATGATACGGCAGATTTTTATCCTAAATAATAAAATAAATATTATTTGATTATTTTTCCACGTATTTGTATTATAAAGAAGAATATATTTTTTTAAAGTAAATATATGCAAAATTAATCAGATATTGTTTGTAAAAGGTGTGAAATTAAAATTGGAGAATGTAATACCAAAGCTTTTATTTTTCAGAAATAAAATAGAGATCACAGTATTTTTTTCTTAACTTTCGCGTGCTAATAGGGGATTCACAGTACCCTACATACCGTGTTTCCCTGAAAAAAAAACCTAGACATATACTCATTTATGTTCTTTCAGGAAATATCGTTTTTCCCCGTATTATAGTAATTTAACCCTTGAACTGTTGAGATATCTCTCGCTTGTATAAAATACAATAATATATCATTAAAGAGTTAATTTTGATATATTTATGAAACGACGCATATATGACACTCCCGCGTACACAAATAGGAGTCATCAGTCTTTAACGTAATAAATTGATTATTAAGCCCACATTGATATTTTCATTTGTAGAAACGGCAGATTTTTATCCTAAATAATAAAATAAATATTATTTTAATGATTGATATTATTGTCCGACGTATTTAGGTAAAAAGTAAATCTATTCAATATGGTTTATTAATACTACATAAAACTTAATAATCTATGAAACTTGTAATATTAAAATTGAGGAAAGTAATACCAGAGCTTATAATTTTTAGGAAACAATAAAAGATCGCTTCAGATTATTCATAATCGTCGTAGGCTCTAAATACTGTGTATCTCTTAAAAGTAGACCTAGTCCTATATATATTTATGCTCTTTCCGGATTTTTGTTTGCACAAATCTTGTCCAAATTAACCCTTTAGCTGCTGAGATGTCGCTAGCTAGTATAAATACGTCCATCCCTCGCCTAACACGGAAGATAGGTTTTGCTAGATCACCGTGTTAAAGCAAAACCGTGTTAAGCGAGGGATGGGTGTACATTGATATATCGTTGTTCTGCGGTCAAAGAGTTAATATAAAATATACTCCATGTCACAAGGTATTAATTCTGGTGTAATATTAAATCATAATATTCAATAAATGATTCAAATTGAATTTGATATCAGAGAGCGCTCTCCGTGACGCGCTTCGACTAAAAATAAATCGGATAATTGAGAGAACTCAGCTTCATTTTTTATATCGTGATGGAATACCCAGCGTTTTTCAAACTATGTTTCATAGAATAGTTTGAAAAGCTTTTAACTAATAACTTTGACCTTTCAGTGATATTCTGGAAATTAATAAGTGTTTAAATATTATCCTAATAAATATAGAAACATGATTTTCATATCTTTCATTTGTCCGTTAGCATGATAAGTTCAATTATAATGCTTTTAATTCATGAGATTCAATGATTTTTTTTAATAAATTGTATAAAAAGTAAAATTTATGATTATTAAAGTACGTACGTAGTATCAATGTTATATATTATTTTTATATTTTTTTTAACTTAATTTTGTTATTTTCAATGGCAAATGGCATTCAATTAGTAAAAAAAATATTTTTCAGTAGAAAACTGTTCGATGCCACCCTTCCATTTCTAATTCACCGAAATTTGGATATCAAAGTTTGTCCGCGTTCCCCTTGAAGTGTCCAAATTAAATAAATTAAACCCCAACCGGAAGTTCCGCCCTGGCCGAAAATTTTAATGTTTGTCGCCCGGGTTCGGTTATCTAAATATTCATCAATGTTAATTTTTTACGACACCGACATCAATCATTTATCATTTTTTTTCCTCCCCGATGCCGCGTTGGCCCAGTGGCAAAACAGCGTAAATCAAATTTATTGCCACTCGAAACAAATAACAAACAGGACTCCTCCCCGGGGAATTGAGACAGTATGGAAAAATCTCATCATCCCCCGCCCCCACCTAGTTCTGATGTAATTTACTTTGTTCATCGCGCACCGATTTGTATGGAAATATGACCGAAAAAAGGCCGACACACAATACGAAAATTGATCGATTGATATAACGCTGGCGTTGATTTATTAGTTTAATTAAATTGATTAAACGCAATGCGGTACATTGTATAAGGCTCAGAGCTTAAAGCTCTCCCGCTATATCTCTCTCTCGCTCACTCACTCTCACTGGACGTGTAATTGAGCAATTATCTTCATAATGAACATGGCCTGCTTCTATTCATATTTTGTAAATAATAGTTTTGGTACTGTCCCCTAATTGTTTAGGGGCACAGGCTGCAATATTAAATCATTTATATTAATTAAATAATTTAAAAAATTAGCTATTATTAAAATCGTGCTATTTGAAAACTATTGATACGGTTAACTATTTTCGTTCTTGGGTTTTCTGGATCCAAAAAACGCCTGCAGAATCGATAATGTCATATCTTAAGCGCCTCGTGTGTCTTCCGAATGTGATAAACTATTATCAAACTGATAAAATCAAGAAGATGGTTTACATATAAAAAGTTTAAGCAAAATTTATAAAAAGCTTCTCTCCTATTCGTAATAATTAAAACCTAAAAATAATTTTTAACATCTAGATAATATTTATATCAATATATTACCTTAACCTTTTCTACTCCGTAGGCTAGACGTATTAACCCAATTTTTTTTATTTAATTTAATACAAAATATTACCTTTTCTAATCGGATATCAGATCAAACCCTATAGATGGTTCTTATTCATTTTACCAGTGAATATAACTTTTAATAAATTTGTAAAAAAATATATAATGAGAGTAACTCATAGATTCGACTAAAGTAAACAGAGTGGAAAGGGTTAAGAAATAAAAAAATCACCAACCAGAATAAAACATTCTCAACCTTACAAATACATCCTAGTCAGATCAAGAAAATATTTTAACACATATATATCTAAAAAAAAGTAGTCACCATTAGGCGAGATGAATCCTTCCCCCCCCTTCCTCATTACGAACAAACTCATCTAAAATCAGACCAATGAAAAAAATGCCTAATGTCTCTAAAACAGTATTTTCATTTACCCTATGATATTTTTTTTAATTATCAAACATTACAAATATATATACTACAACTCTCCAATAGCGTTCCCTGCTATAAGGCAGTTTTCTATAGCGTTTACGACAGTATAGTGCTACCATCTAGCGCCGTCTTATAAAAAACAATATTTTTTTATTGGAAATTAAGGCATCACCTTGAAATTTCATATAATATAGCCGAAAAGACAATTATAATAATACAATTTATTGTAAATTAGTTAAGTCACTAGTTGGGATTTTTTATGAGAGTTTTACTGTGTGATATGGAAGGCTATCAACAACAGACAATGAAGAGAGATTGGACGAAAAACTATATATTTTGTAACCTGATATCAAACGAAAACATAAATATTACTTAGTATGTTCTAATCATAAGTTGCCTGGAGGAAGTAAAACAACATTATACTTCTGTGAAACGTAACTGAAAGAAAACCAACACATCATACATTGAAAACTCAATTATTTGAAACTCCTATTTTATTTTAAATTATAGTTAAATATAGAAATAATTTAATTTTACAATACTAATACTTTTTCGCATATTTACTGAAAACAACTACA
Organism: Philopotamus ludificatus; assembly: GCA_022495035.1. Lineage (NCBI taxonomy): Eukaryota > Metazoa > Arthropoda > Insecta > Trichoptera > Philopotamidae > Philopotamus > Philopotamus ludificatus. Next base: position 71,974 of record JAGXCT010033488.1, on the reverse strand, counting down.
ACAAAAAATAAAATTACACAAATAAATTCCAAGAAAATGCTACACTACAATCAACCCTCGTATAACGCTTCCTGCTATAGAGCGGCCTGGCAGTCCCTTCTATAGTGCTTCGGGATTTTTCGACGTTTAATCTCAAAGCCAATTATATGGATTTTTACCGTACGCCGTATAAACTTCAAATAAAATGAAACGGCTTAACATATCGACATTATAATAATCACATTGCCTTCGAAATATGTCTCTGCATTAATTTTCATTTAAAAATATTATATTTATTCATAAATAAATTCGTAGTAGCGTTTGCCGTGGCGCTGGTGGTTAGACGATTTCGCGTGCCTGCACGCCTTGGCGTCTGAACGGTTAAAGTCAAAATGCAATACATTCCCAAGCGAAATAATCGTCAATGACCTTTTTTGACAACAAAATGTACTAAACGCACGTGAACAATTAATAATATTAACGTTTTAGGATCAATGTTTAAATCATGATTATGTATTACTCTTGTTTGTCTGTAATTAATTATTTTTTTGATATTTTAATCATAAATTTCAATGGCTACAGTATGGCAATTATTGAAAATTAAGTTGTTAATCTTAAAATTATGATATGTTTATGGTTAAAAATACAATTTTATAAATTATTATGCATATATAACTTAAGTTAAAGCCGCATTTTTAAGCAAAGGTATTTTTTTAATAATTTTAAAAATATGTTTTATCTGTAAGAATTTTTGAGATACCAACATTTCTTAAATTATACGTTGATTTATTAAATGGAACTGCAATTCCTCCCAGGATTTCGAGATATTTTCCGCCTCTCAAACAAAGGCCGCACACTAACGATGACACATATTTTATTAAGCAGCATATCCTCCAGGGCTTCCTCCGTCTACCAGGACGAAAAAGATAAGGCTGAAGAAAAGTTATCGAGATATATGCGAGACCGGCAGAGGCTGAAACTCGAACGAATATATGGCATCCTTTGTCGGCGGGGCAAAGCCTTTGATGTTGGAGGAGATTAAGTGTTGAGAGAAGTGCATGCAGCGAGCCACTCTGCAAATATTATATCGCGCGGTTTCTTCCCGCATTTTCCGCGCACGGTGGAAAATTTTGATGGAAAATACATATATATTTTTTTTCTGATGTAGCATTGTCCTGTGGGAATATGCGAGGGATTTGTTCTGCGATGGCCACTCGGCGTATGCAAATTCTGAACAGGGTAAATCCTGATTTTTTTTTTGGCGATCGCCATATTACGTATGTATTTTGCAAGAAAACAAATGTATTTTTTCAAATGATGTATTGGATCATATATAACAGGCACTCTAAACATTTTTCTTTGCCGAATACCGTGTTATTTAAAATTATGAAATATTTATTTATGAAATTCGTATTTTTTTTGCTGAAAAAAAAATGTATCAAGATTTGATGAGCTGAACATGTTTTTTCTCTATCCATTGTTTGTACCACAATCCGGGAAAAATCCTCTCCATCTAATAGTGTGACGTCACGTCTATGGGGGTTACGCCACCCCTGAGGCAACTTTGTGGTAAAACTATTTCGTTCGCACGGTTTGACGGACCCAATTCCTCCCGGTACAAGCCAAGTAATTTGGGACACACCTTGGAATACATGAGGATAGGATTTGGAACGAATTTTCAGATAAGCATTATGGTGCGAATGCGGATCCGAACAAATGTGTGTCTACCGTAGAAAAACACTGGGTTTTTAAAAAGTATCTTTAGTAAAATATCTCTTTGGATAGATCCAGTAATTTTATTATCACTCCTCCGGCTGAACGCTTTAATTAATTCATCATTATAATAATGCATTTGCATTAAAATGTCCTAATTAAAATTCTCCCTTATGGTTCGGCGAGCTTTCATCCGCTCTCAACGTTCTTCAGTCGACGCCAATTCACTTGTTCGAATAGCCAATGGCGATGCAAATTATCAGAATTAAATCCAGTCGCTCGAAACCATTTAGTTTTAATAAAATATTTTTTGTCAGCCGTGACACTGACATGCAGATTGGAAAATGGATAAATCATCCCCTATGCGCTTTTCGTTTGGCCCCCAATCAATTTTTTATTTTAACAAATAAGTTGCCCCGTCCAGTGTCACTCGAAGGCCGGAAACGAATTGAAATAAATGACCTGTCATACGATTTTTAGTCGTGATTGAGCCGGGAGCGGTTGCCGACCCCTGGTGTCGAGGGCCATTGTGCGACTTGGGACGGATCGACCAACTTAATTGGAAAAGTTTAACGGCCCGTTAGCGCCGATTGGAGCCAATATGAAATCCTCGGTAATTGATTTGTCGCACGCGATCCAGACGAGTCAAAGCAGGGGATGAATGGGGTGGGATTATGGCGATAATCAACTGAAAACAACAATCGTGACTGATGATTATCAAGAATTTTCAGCGCCGAATCCTAAACTTTGTAAAAATCAAACTTCAATTAAAATCCGTCATTATTTAAAACCAGATGTATGTCACAAATACGTTTGCTATCTCCGAGAGCACCCTCCGAGATCGTAGATGATCTAAAATGTTTTGTTGCTAATAACCAGCATGTAATCTGGTGCATTTATTTCTTTGAATGTATACTTACAATATTGATTAATATTATTTTATATAGTTTCAGACGTTTATGTAGATTCAAAATGTTCATCTTGAAGGATTGATGAGAAAATTGAATGATTACATTTACCGTTAATAAATAAAATATGGTGTAATTAATGTCATTCCGTCAATTTCATTGAATATTCAAATTTATTCGTAAAATAATATTTTACATCTTGCGTATATAGATGTCCAATTCCTAAAATATTTTTTTTTATTATTTTGGAATATTTTCCCCTTTTATGTTATCCACCAAGCTGCTTTATGCATATACTTGACGTCGGAGAGCGCTCTCAGTCATAGCACACGCGAGTAATTAGTCATTCTTCAAGCCTGAAAACACGTGAGAGAATTCATCTCCGGTGGATTATTTTACACAACGAGAAAAAATTTTAAAAAATAATTAAGATATATTAAATTCTATAATTATGTCAAAATACATATCCATATTTCTAAGCTGATTTTTATATGAGTTATGACTTTATGTCATACTATTAATTGACTTTATTTTTTATTATTATTAATGGTAAACAACTTGTGTCACTGAATGTTGCTTTTTGATGAAGGACTAAATACAACTAAGGCTACAAAAGCCAGTAAAAAAAATTATGGATAAGTATGGATGTCAACAGATGTCGATTAGAAAGTACAAATTGGATAAAAGAAGCCTAAATAATCTTCCTGGAAGCTTCGGATTTTAATGTAGACAAATTAAAATCTCTGGTTGGAACCGAAGAAATGGATTTTTTGTTTAGGCTGTTATTTGTTATTTTAAAATTTTAATAAAAAATAGAAGAAAATTATTTTGATAAGGTTCGTCAGATTTTGCCAGCAAATTTCAGGCCAAATAAAAACAACGTTTTATGCATTTCTTATTTAAATCAATATGTATATTTTTAAAATTTCAGATGCATATTTAATTTGATATAAATTTTGTAAAAAACAGAAACAAAAAGAAAAACCAAATTTGAATTGTTTCTTCTCTTTCTTATTTTTTGTTAGTTTATCCCAATGTTACAAATATATCATTTTAGAAATGTCAGGGGCTCTGATCCTTTTTACCTTAACACTTTCGGGGACACTTGAAATTTTATCGAACATTTTCAAAAAAATGTGTTTTTTTAATTTGTTCTGCTCGAATCCCATGTCATTGAAATTTGGATTTTTGTTTTCGTTTCTTTGAATAAATAGTTGAATAGTGAATGGTAGTAGGGATGTGATTACTATAAGGGGCAGAGGCTAGGACAGTTTAATCTTATTTCGTTTTTTCTATCTATTTTGATTTTTGAAGTTTAATATTTGAAGAAAGCCACTCTTTTAAATTTGTTTTTTTTTTATAATAGACACAATCATTTGAATATTGTTTTGAAAGAAAAGAGTATTAAAATATAAGTGTCTGAATTATCTTTCAAAGTCTTCAACGTAAAGAATTTTCGGAATTATCTTAGTTCCTCCAACAACGTTCCCATCGCTTGTCAAACTCCTTTCTCTCTCTCTTCGCCTGGTAGGAAAGGGCTTGAATTTATCCCAGGCAAAGCAATGTAATAAAACTAGTTATAATATATTAAATTCAATTAATTCCAAGGTTTGAAAAAATACACAAGTTTACAAATAATTATGTAAGTTAACAATATTTAATAAAAATCAAATAACTTTAAAAAAAATATACAGTATAAAAACGTTCTAAACAATATCTAGTAATGGGGCATTTTATCACTTTTACGCATTACCTGTAGCGTAGAACATCTCTTTTTTATAATATTTTGGGACAGGACATTTTTCAATAAAATGGAATTCCGACTCATGTGAAATCACATTATTACTACCCGAAAAAGTTGTATTAATTATAATAACTGACCATTGAAAGCGTATTGGTATTACTCCCAAATATTTTTTGTTTTGCTTTAACTTAACAATCTACCTGAAAGTAATTAAAGCCATATTCGCAAGAAACCTTTTTTATATGAAGTCGCACTCACTGTCGTTCCAATAGATTTTGACTCGTCATATATTTATTTAAAACGAGCATTTTGCAATATTATTTTTAAGTTTGCCTAAATGGCCATTAAATGTCGAGGCCCCTTAAGGGCCCCAAATGGCGAGGGCCCCGATGCCTTACATCCTTTTACCTTTAGGTAGTTGCGCGCTTAGCACGAACTATCTATTATGCAATAATCCAAGAGCTAAACTGGAAAGCCGTATTTAACAGAACCTCTTTGATATATGAAGCACTCATTGCGAAACAAAAAAAAATCTTAAACATGAACGATATTGGCAGTCATTTTATCCAATATTCTAACTCAAGTCCACTTTTACAAAAAGGGCATTAAAAATTAACAAATTATATTTTTTTTAATAAACGGCCTAATTCCTGGTTCTCCTAATATTAATAATCGAAAAAAAAATGCACGCTCAATAATGGTTGATTCGCAATATGAAACCAACGTCCGTGTACGCACACGTATTCCATTTTCAAATTAAGTGGTACACGTGGAACATAATCCCCGTCGATAATCCCATCCATCGGTGTTAACACATCAAACAAGACACCATGGATCAAATTTAATGTCCTCGTACATCAGAGCAATTAGGCTGTCGGGCTCGTGTAGGTAGCAACATTTATTTGGATATTTGAACCACCCCCTTCCCTCCCATCGTTTGCCAATATGTGCGTAATCGTGTTGTCGTCGATTTTCGCACGTTCATTCCTAATGGATGCCTAGTGAAGCATATGCATCGTAAATATCCGTCGAAAAATCTATTACCTTTCTCTTTCAGATCAAGAAATAATTAAATTCCTGTTAATCTTGCAACGATGCAACGAAAGATTAGCCGCTGCAATCCACCGCGTGGTAGATGGACGTATTAATCATCACTACCTTGTCTGTGTTGATGTCGGATCTGAAATATTAGTGTTTATGTTAAGTTATGGAAGTTAAGTAGGTAGACGGGATTACGTATTAGCTGACGGAGCTGCAAATGTGTTTTAGCTTTTCCAGGCGATTATCCGAAGAAGCTCCAGGAGCGTTCTGCGAGAGTAATGTACCGCACGAAACGGGAAGAGTAATCTTTCCTCGCCAAAATAAAGGATACTTTCGGAATTAATATGGCATCGCCGAGGATTAACGACAATGCATAGAGGATGTGGATTTATGGCCAACTATTAAATAATAAAATTATGGCATTCAACTCCCGCCAGACGTTGGAGTACAGATGTAACCAACCATTCCAATTTATACAAAATAATCGTTGATTAATATATTACTTTAATAATATTAAAAAAATGTTTATGATTAAATTGGATTTGATGGAAGAATATAGACTGTACAAAAAATATATCGAACTGTAGAGAATCGTTGACATATCTGATCGAAAAAATATTGTAATATATTTTTAATCCGTTTGAAAATCAACGAAACACTGTTCAGGGGTAGAAAACCAACGAAAAATTAATAAAAATATTTATTTAAACATGTATGAATTTTTTGAGATCTATCGTAATAGTTACAATTTTATGGATATATATAAAACTTTATTGAAATCTGGGCCAGGGTTTTTAACTAATTTATATTTATATTAATTAAGGAAAATGAAGAACGAATCAATTAAAACGCTTTGGTTGAATTAATTTATTGAAAAAAATATAGATATTTATATTTAAAATTAAATTAAATATTTGAGCTACTTCCGGTTTTTCACTTCAGCTTAAACCTTTTGCATTTCAAATAAAACCCTTTTCCTTTATATGTCTAATGAAAAAGGGTTCATTTGAAGTGAAAAATCTGTATAAGTACAATCTTTTCCAAAAGGTCAATTTTTGTTATAGAAATACACTGTTTACCGATCCGTCACGGCGGCTCGAAAACAACCGCGTCGTCCAAAGAGGGTATATTTATAATAAAAAATAGACACCAACAATTTTCGTACATTGTACCGTATGCGAGCGAGAAAAAACATTCAGTCCGTGGCAACAAAATCGAATATTGTTCTGTTTTAATTATTTTTTTGCAATTGCGGACAATAAAAATCTATAATTATTTATAATATTTATTCTTTAGACTTTTTTAGACTACTAAATACAAAAAGTTTGTGACAGGATTTATATTAATAGAGTTATTCAAGAAAAATCAGCAACTTGTAGTCCCAAATAGCACGAAACGGCATGGTTTAAATGATTTTTGTTCTATTATCATCCTTTTGCAGGACATTTATTTTAAAAATTTCACTGTTTTCGTGTTTATAAAATAAAACCACAAATTTAAACGATTTTCAAACAAATTTACGATTTTTTTTTGTATTATCTAATCATTTTTTTGTATCTGGTGATAATAACTTAATCTGTATACATATTTGCAAATATTTTTACAACTGTATTAACCACTTAAACCCCAGCGTCTCACCAGTGGATCAAAATAGATTTTGGTTAAAAATAAACATTTCTTAATCTAATGTCATTTTTTTAAAACAAATCGTATTTTGAGATGCATTTTGCACAATTCTTTGTTTAAAAAACCGTCCACAGTAAATCATATGATATAGATAAATATGCCAGAAATCACTAGAACACGATTAGAATATAAATTATGTAAGTCAAACTTTTTAAACCTAAACGCGGTGCAACAGACATTCATGTGCGCACGAATCGGGTCTACAGCGCGGCGCGATTGACATTCATGACCGTGACTTTAGCCCTGTCGTTACAAAAAAACTAGAGAATATGATGTGTTGGATCTTGCTCTAAAAATCAGTTCACAAACACTGATATTATTCAATTAACAACGAATCGCGAAAAGGATAAGGAGAGCTATTAAAAAATAAATTTAAACAAGTCATTATAGTTTCAATGTCAGATCTGGTTCTATAAAACACATCTACTGGATTCTGAATAATGAGAGATTGCATTGTTATCAGCAAATTTATCTGACTGAAATGAAAAAATGTATATTTTTTAAAGCCTTTCAATTCAAAGTTCATATTTATGATCAAATTTTATGCTTCGATTTTTCACGCCGCACACCGATCGAAAAACACTGGTCTGGTAATAGCGTTTTTTAATATTTTTCAAATAAAAATACCATAAATCACGTTTTATTGCATTTTTTTCAGCTGAAATCGCCCATTCACACACTGACCGCTCTCAATGTTACATCATTACACGACTAATTGAAATGTCTTCATGCTCGTGACGAAATTGTCTACTTTTTATGCTGCCGTCGGTACAAAACAATTTTTCATTTTTGCGATGTTCCTTTTTTGCGCGATTTTCTTTTGAATTTGTACGGACGGCCATTAGCGTGATGAAAAATTACATCTCTTCAGTTGACCAATGCGAAACTCTTTGTTCTACCCATAATACATTTATCATTTCATAATCTACGTACTTGTACAAGTACGTGCAAATATTTAAATCGGGGATATTAAATAAATTTACATCTGGACCGGAGATTAAACAACGATCTGACCCCAGCTCAATTAATTTTGCGGACGTATCAATTTGAATTGCAATATACATTTATATAGCTTAAATAATCGATCGATGGATGCTGTAAATGCTTCAGCATCCGCCGCCATTCTCATTCAAACACTAAAATAAATGTTTATGTATTCGTTGCAAATTTAGTTGCTGCCATTTTTAGATTATTTAAAACCGATTCGGTCCAAAATGCAACAGCATGTTTGCGGTCCTCGGCTTATGATTTTCGTTTCATATGACACGTTTTGGCAGTGCGCATTAGCGCATCCCAATGACGTCATACTTCCGCCGTCGGGGGATCGCGCCGGATATTGTCGCCGGCACAGACGGACACGTCCAACGGATAATCCGATAAAATCCGACGCCGAAATATTCTGGACGAATGACATCCTGCCCCGCGCTCAATATATGCAAATTTGAAACAAAACGGATATTCTGTTTGCCCACCCCTCCCTATTTCTCCATCACTGTTCGAATCCGGCGCGCGTTTTTCGAAATTCAAATTTCAAGTGGCGAATTTACATTTATTTGCATTCGGCTCTCGAACTGCGCGCTCCTTAATCAGCGCGCTTTCGCGGTGCAAAAAATTTAAATAACTAATAAAGTGTAGAGCGTTTCAATTAAGCGCCATGGTGAAGTTTGCACCACTGCTTCAGCTGGCAACACCGAAATCTAGCATAACCTAAAAATATATATCAATATCTATTATATTTCAATGATGATTTTTAGTGACAATTTTACATTTAATTGGATCTTTATGGAAACCATTAACCCGAATATGTTATTAGGATCTCGCTTCTCGAAGTATTAGGTAGTCGCGGTTAGTCTATTATGCAAAAAAATTAGTTTACATGTATCGGACGTGTATGCACCTTAGTAATACGAGTGCTATACGATACATTGGCTCAGAGCTTGCTCGAATCAGGCTCCATTATATGAGCGCCTTATGACGCCTCAAATATGCTCAGATTAAAGAAGATACAAAAGAAATTTCTTAGATATCTCTACACGAGGGAGTTTGGATTCTACCCAAGTTTATGCCCTAGCTCAGAGATGGCGAACCTTTTTCCCAAGTGGGTCAAATTGGATATTATTTTTTATTAAATCCATGTGGGGCCGCTATAGGTTGAGCATTTTAAACAATAATAAATAAAGGCTTACAACCCTCATTAACATCTGGGAATTTATAAGCAAAAATTGCTATTATAACCTTTACTCATACATAATACAATTTCTATTCAAATGGACGTTCAAAATTTCTTTCAACACTTTTGCTTATTATGATAACGATAAAATAAAATCTATAAATATAAATATAAACATTGAACTAAATAATTAATAATTATTTATTGTAATTTATTATATAACAATTTGTTATATTATTGTTATCCAAAATAAAGTCACCTGTTTATACGAAATTATGTACACAAAAGTAATGCCCACGAATCTGAGATCGAGTAGACTAACGTGCGGCTACCTGACAGCACGCGTTCAGCCGTTAAACTGCTTACAAAAACATTAGTTTCGCTCGATGAGACCCTACGCCCACATAAGCGATTGTACCGTATGGTTGGGCACGTGTAGTCGTGCAGCGGTCATATTCGGGTAATGACCGCTAATCAATATAATTGGATGGTGTTAAAATGTAATTTTATTGATTTTTTAATAGCAACTGCCGTTTGTTTTGTTGCCATCCCCTTCTAACATATATTGTCTCGGTCACACTACGCACCAGGTGGAATCTGTGTATAAATAATATAATTGTATTGATTTTTGCACAGCGACCGTTTGTTTTATTGCCGCCGCCCCTCTAACATATTCTGTCTCAAATCCACACCGCGCACTAGCGGAATCTGTGTATAAATAATATAATTTTATTGATTTTGCAATAGCAAACTGGGTTTGTTTTATTGCCGTCCCTTCTAACATATGCTGTCTCTGAGCTTACACCAACCGCGCACTGTGGCGGATCTTCTATGTATAAATACTATAATTGATTGTAAGCAACAGATTTTATTGATTTTTTGGCGACGGTACTTGTATGTGGTCGCGCACGTAAGGTCGCAGCGGTCATATGCACGTGCCTGTCCAATACATTCACGCGCGTATATCGATATCCTGCCGGCTGTTAACAAAAAAATACTTTTAAATACTTAATATTCAAATCTTAAATATATTTTTCATGTTCTATATTTTATGGTGTTCGGCGTACCTAGCACACACCCTGAACATAATAGTCCTTGGTGGCTGCCCAGTGATATTAGTAGCAAATTAAATCATTTTATTTTTTATTAAATTAAGGCTTTTTACAATCATCTCTAAAAATTCAAGCGGGTTTCATAATTTCACACGTGGGTCACTGCATGACCCGCGGGGTACTCGTTCGCCATCCCTGCCCTAGCTCATGGGTACAGGGCTGCCTGGGGTATGTAACCCTCGAGAAAAGGAGGCGATCTACTTGGCAAAAAACTTATTCAGGCTGTTGTTTGGCACAGTACATAACCCCCTTGTATTGTACTCTGTCTTCCACCAAATGTGAGGACAGCTGCTCTCGGAAACTCTCCGGTAATCACTTGGTCGACTATGTAAATATATTTGATCTCAAATATCGCCATTTTGTTGAACTTTTATATAACATTTCATCATTTTATATAACGCAATAACTAATGACGGTATTTTAACATTTTTTAATCTTCTGTTTATTGTTATTTTACATTTATTTTAACATTTTAAAATTATTTTTATTTTATTTTTTTTTATTTAATTTTACATTTATACTATTATTTGTTTATCCGTGAATGGCGGCCTGGGTTATTCTGTAATGCCAATCGCGCATGGTTTTTATGATAAATTAATAATATTAGGGGTACCCATAAGCAATGTCGTTTTGTTTTCAATGAAATTCAAAACAATTTTTCTTATATTTTATTTAACTTTTCTTATACAAAATAATTCCCCATATTATCTATAACATTCAGCCACCTTTCTTTTAAATCATCCATGCCCTTGTTGTAAAACTCTGCGTGGTTTGACTAAAAATAGTCTGAAAGGGCTGAATTCACCTCTTCTAAGGAATTGAAATTTTGATCTCTTAGAAACTGTTCCATAGAACGAAATAAATATAAATCAGATGGTGCGAGATCCGGCGAGTATGGAGGATGACCCATCCAAGATCCTGATTTTTTTCACACGTCAATTTCGCAACACGAGGTCGCGCGTGAATGCGTGTGGGATCTAAACACCTTATTTTTTAATCTTTCCCAACTTCTTTAGGATCCTCTGAGTACTGGGCCAGGATGTACCGACCTTTTCGATAATTTTTTCGATCACAGAATTCAGGGTTGCTTCATCCGCCTGGACAGGTCGTCCACTTCGAGGCTCGTTTTACAAACACAAATCACCAGATTTAAATTTTTTGAACCATCGTTGGCATTTTCTGACATCCAATATATCACCGTAAATCTCGCAAATATCCTTCGTAGCCTCTGTCACTTTCTTTTTCAAATGATATTGAAAAAGTATACAGCTCCGCAGATGTTGTTTCGACGGACACGTCTCTCCCATTGTCGTCAGAGGGATAAAGAATCCGTTTTTTTGGCTAAATCCACGAGCAGGTGAAACACAAGAGAAACTTATAACTCGTCCTTACTACCTAATACACTGAAGAAGGCTATTTTAAAGATGGGGCATCAAAAAAACGACATTTCTTATGGGTACCCCAATAATAAGAGTGTTTCTATACTTTTCTTACTATATATTTGCAATCTAAACCAATGACTGGATATTATTTATTATAATTGTTAAAGTATTACCAGTGTTATGGCTTATATGTAACATACATATTATTTCGATAATATAAGTTAACCGCGACTAAGCTAAGTTAGTAGTCGAATAGGTGTCCGACGAAAACTATGAAAACTATGAATATGATAAAACAGGAAATTCTTTATAACACTGGCCAGGGAGTATGTAAGGGGAAGGCACCCAGTACCTCCGAAAGTTTATAAAAATATTTATGTAAATAGTAGTTGGGCAATAATCGTGGAATAAATACAGGTTAATTACTTCTAATACACCCTAATTAGACATTTCAATAGAAAATGGGTTAATTTATAATGCAAAAGGCTGTATTTGAAATTTAAAGGGTGTATTTGAAATGCATATGAGTGTATTTGAAGTAAAAAACCTGTAATTATAAAACAAATTTCAATCCAACTGAATTAATATTAAAAAAATAGATTATTATTCGAATTTTCGAAGTTTTATATATTAGTTCTGATCTAATTGAACTTAACCCTTCAACCGATCTGGTCACGCCAGTGTGACAAATGCTTATTCTCAACACACAGTGAAAGCTTTGTGTAAAAACTATTGGAATAAAAATGATTTTATTCGATTCTAGCGAATATATATAAAGCAAGTTTCATAAGTAAATTTATGTATTAGTTATTTTTTTATAAATGCAAGTTTATTTGCGTACCAGACATATATAATTTTAAAAAAATTAGCAGTTGAGGTAAGATAATTAAGTAATTTAATTTTAAATATTCTAACGTTATTGTTAATTAAGCTTAAAACTAATTTAAGGATAATATTTTACGAAGATTCTTCTATAAACTTTTGCGAATTGTTTTGCATTATGTTTTATGTTTATTTTTTAAATGCTGAATTATTAATACTTTACGTCATTTTAAATGGAATGTATTATTAAAATCAGTTTGGCATGATGTGGACTTTAGCCAAAATACGAGTTAAGTATAGAGATGTATTTATTTAATTATTAAAAAAAATCTCAAAGCGTATATAGACGTTAAAGGGGTCATTAAAACTGTCGTTATTCGAAACTGGTCCCATAATTTCAGACATTAACCCATCTGATACTTTCACTATGTAGCCGAATCGAATTCCATCCGACCCTCGGCTCTAATTCGACTCGGCGACATCAAAGCTCCAAAATTGGCCGGTTCCTCTGAATTTAAATGTTATTTTCCTAATTTTCTCGTCTATGCCCATTGTGATCATGCACAATCGAACGCTGTTTCAAGAAAATAAAAGCGATCCGCGTTTATTTCATCAATACGTCGACTAATAATGGCGCCTTTGTGCTCCATGCTAAGTAAGACTCGGATTAATTGGATTCTATAATTTTTTTTTTTTGCAACAACAATATTGCCAAACGCGACTGTGGCGATTTAATTAATTATCGATTTATTTCACTATGTGTACGAGAGTGAATAATATTTGATTAAAACCAGAATTCGTTAATAATTGCGTTTCTTTTCTGCAATATTACAGCGAGCTTTATTCGCGTATCAATTCTAAATACCTCGACTTCAAACAAAAAAAATATATATATATTTGAATTTGCGACGTAATGAAATTGCAAAAACTCTGCGAGAAAATTGTATTATCGTAACGAAGGTACAATTTTTTTTTATTTTATTCCTGAATATGGAAATTTTTCATAGCCCCCGTGAATCGATTCATCAATATTTGATGTTTGATTGCGAAAAAATTTTTTTTTTCTGTTTAATTGAATCCGTTGTTTCAGATTTTTTTACGTCAATCGTCGTTATCCATTTATGAAATGAAAATACATTGAAATATTTAGTATTGTTCCGAGTACAAACGTTACCATGGCGATATCCGAAGAGTGGGATGAAGTCCTTATGCTGCGAGTTTTCAGTCGATGCGATAATGGGAAATCTTTCAAAGTTCAAATTCTCGAATGCATCCTTAGAAAGGATCGAGTGGGCATTGAAACTTCTCCGCGGAATAAATTTATTAATATACATTCGCTCAGTACCGATACACCTAAATTTTGTACAAACATTCTAGGAGATATATCCCATTGTAGTCGACGGCTTCTATTAATAATAATTTGTTGGTAAAATATTTGCATTATACCCGATCGCCATATAATTGGGTAACGATCGGTGAAACCTGTTGGAACGCGCCGTAATATTTTGGGCCGAGTTTTTATCCCCGGCCAAAGATTTCTCGCCCCGTGAAACTTGGCCGCCCACCAAAAGTTGGGAGTGATTGATGCGTTCGCCGCCCAGGGCCCATTCATCAATCTGACGCCCCTGGCCGACGCCCTCTTTATTAGGCGCGTCTCCGCTCCTGTATGTATCAGTCAACCTGAGCCAATTGTCGCGAAAACGGCCAAAGCCGCCGAATTTTGACGCTTTATTAATTAAGGTAATTATAATTTGAGATCGACAGGCTGGATTATAGATCAGTCAGTTCAGGTAAAGATAATAAAAAAGAAGACACTATAACTATTGTTAGGTCATAAGTGCTTTTCTGTTTATGTGAGCAAGGATCTGGACCATTAAGACGACAACAGATGAATACCTTTGTGATGTGGCGCTTGAAAGATATGTCGTTCTAGAAAGTGCACCTAAGTAAAATAAATAATGTGTCTATCCTCGGGGAGCTCTTACGTTCTTCGGATATGTGGTGAGGAGACGAGAAAAGGATATTTCGAAGGGACAAAAATATCTTCTTCGTGAGTCGACACCCTCATGCCTGAGGATCCTGATCACTCTTGTACCCTATCTTCTGGATTGTGGCTCTCCAGGATCCTCTACATTTCACATCCCGCATCGCAGCTACGATCATTGCTCCAGATACCAGACATCCTTTGCGTTCTTGTACGTTACCAAGCACGACGATGCGTGACATGAGAGATGATCCAAAGTAGCGAAGAACCCTTCTAACACATGTCGTTGAGACATCATCTTTTCTGTTCCTCATGTCTTCTTGAACAGAAACGAGTGCGCGTTTAGCGGTCCATGGTATTCTCATCAGACATCGCAAACACCAAATTTCGAAGGCGTCATATTTTTTCTTCATAATTTCCTTTATGGTTCAGGGCTCTACTTCTATTATTATATTAATAGCCTTCTAACCTGAAGCGGTCCAGGGCTTCTTCTATCCATCTCCCAAGCACCAGAAAAGGTGCGTCCGTCTCAACCCAGAGACCAAGACTGTGACAATCATCCTCCAGGTTAACTAGACTCTTCGAATACAGAACAGGTCACCAGCCATAAGCCTGGGAGCTGAGCTGTCAACGCGAGGATTGTAATAATAATAATCAGAAGTGGTTAGGGCCGATTCGTATTTAATTTACCGTCTGGTGAGGTGAAATGGGCACCTCCGGTAGGATACCCTTCACCGAATCGACACGGATAGCGGCCTGGGCTCCTCATTGTTCAAGTTCCTCACGTCCGATATCGACACTTGATAACACTTATTTTTTTAGACATACGATTTCCGTAACTCGTAAGTAGAGTTCAAAAATCCCTCTCCAAATCCTGAAGCGTAGCGGTTCTGGATACCTGTTTGCTTTCTTTCTTTCTTACATTTAAGTTCAACTTACTTATGAAGTCGACCATTTCTTCATCGCTGGTGGCTATCAATGTTGTATTATCCGCATATCTTAACCCTTTAATCTCCAAGACAATTATATGGATTTTTACCGTACGTCGTATAAACTTCAAATAAAATGAAACGGCTAAACATATCGATATTCTAACAATCACATTGCCTTCAAAAAATGTCTCAGCATTAATTTACATTTAAAAATATTATATTTATTCATAAATAAGTTCGTAGTAGCGTTTGCCGTGGCGCTGTTGGTTAGCCGGTTTCGCGTGCCTGCACGCCGTGGCGTCTAAACGGCTAAAAAAAATTGTTTTTCCGCTCTTTGAAATCTGTCTACGGAGTTTTCAGGGTTTTTGTCATGTTAGGGGCGCGCCGATAGTCCCAATGTTGAAGAAATGTAACCTACCGCTGTCACCAAAATGTTAAGACGTGCAAGCTTAGTGCAATTATTAAAAAAGGTATCCAACCACTATATAATATTTTACCGATACAAAATAAATTAATGATTAAAAGGCGGAAAAAGTATACCTTTAAAATAAAATAAAACTTATTTAAAAGTACATTCGAATAAAAATGTGAATAAATTGTAAAAGTGTACGTGAAATTGTCGTTGAGCCGAAAGGGGTCCAGTATACTGTTTCCCGCGCAAACGCTCCGTGCGCTACTTTCCGCGAGCGAAATCTCGACGAACTCTGAATTGGTGGAAATGAATGATGGTCGATTTATAACACTCATAATATATTCCCCATATATATTAAATATGTCTAGGGAGAGTATTAATACCTGTTCCATCCCTTTGAGTGCTGAAAACTTTTCTGAAGTTGAACTTGAATATATTTTGACTCTTGTACCGTTGTTCTTATACAGGCTTCTGGAAATTATTAAATATACATACATATTTAAGATCGGCCTTCGGACTAAATCTGGCCAACCATTTCTATGCTTCGCGAGCTAAGAATAGACATAACATTTTCATATACGTTTTTTAACATGTTTATAAATTATAGATAGAATTTTTTTTTAATCAAAAGCAACAATTTAATAGTCCCTTACAACCTCTTTCTATTCCCGAAGATTAAATAAAACATTAAAATACTACGTTTTTTCAACATGAATGAGATAAATAGAGAATCTATAAAAGAGGTATGTCTCAGATCTCCGTGGATTTTATGCGTTTACCTTGAATATATTGCATTATTTTTAAATAATGATGTAAAAAAGAGTTTTAATAAAAAAACTCTTAATAAAATACTCTATTTATCTGAATTGAATCAACAGGGCGGTTTTATAGCGATAAGGTATTGCGAAATTTAAGTTCTAATGTCAACAGTTTGCTTTCGCTTTTGGGTCGAGTCGATATTTCACGAGCTGGTGAAGATTTTATTGCCCATTTTTTACGATTACCTCTGTGTTTATAGTTTTTATACTAAAAAGTGTAACAATTTTATGGCATTTATTTTCATTTTAATTACCACCTAATGTTCTCATCGATACGAATTGTCTATTATATATTAACCAGTGTTATGACGTGTAGGTAACATGCATATCATTTATATCATCATCATCATCATTTGCCAGCCACGAGGCTATCACTCGCTGAGGGCATGGGCCTTACCAAACTCTCGCATGGTAGTCGAGGCCAAAGGAACCTGAGTCTCACACGTGACGTGAGGGCTCCCCTTTCGTGTCCATACCGCGGGGACCCAAGCTGTCTTGGTATGCGTTTTTTTTGTAAAGAGTTTCCCTCTCTTGGCCATTGCTGGCATTGGACGTACATCTTCTACCATGTTGGTATCGGATTTTACCCTCTCGCCTGTGTCCAGGACAGTAGGAGGGGGTTTGTCTCGGTATTCGTTTGTTCTCTTCTCGAAGACGTTATCTGCTTATAACGAGTCACGAGTGACAAGTAGCGAGCGACCACACATACTCACCTATATACAGACATACATATGCACATCTCCCTAAAACGAGTCTCAAGTAGCCGGTCGCAAGTGATTTCATTAAAGAAGGAAGAGGAGCGAAAGTATCGAGTCTAGACCAATTATTGATCAACAGATTAGGGTTTTCCTTCCAGGGAGATACCATGAGTTTTAATGGTATGGTAGATAGTTGTGTTTCATTTCTGATAACTAACTTGTGGTTACCCCCCCCCCCCCCGGTGGTAGGGATTGGGAGGTGATAATAGATATTCTGAATCCCTGTGTTATTCAAGCTGCAGTTATAGGTGGTGACCCTTAGAGTGGCCGCCCACTGTTAACCGCGACTGAGCTAAGTTAGTAGTCGAATATGTGTCCGACGAAAACTATGATTTCAGGGAATACTTTATAGCACTGGCTAGGGGTGTGTAAGAGGAAAAGATCCATTTCCTCCACATGTTTTATAAAAATATTTATGTAGGTAATGCTATACTAGTGTCGTGGTTTGACACTGGGGGGAATATAAGTGTGAGAGACCCCCCTTGCCCCCCTTCTTTAGAATCTATATCGCATCTTTATATGGGTGATTGGCGCTTTGGAATCTTTCTGATCTTTCTGATTCTTTATGCCATCCATTCATCGTAGTAAAATATATAAATATAAATAAATATTGGCAATTCTCAAAGAGTTCCGTTTTAAAGAATAAAACCAAAGATAGTGTTATTCGAGTGTTATCTATAGATGTGTCCTGATCTACATCATATGGATGATTAATATGAATGAGTAATAAAAATATATATATATATAGCCATTCCGTAAATATTATACGCCTTTAATCGATTTCATTTATATTCTGTTGTAATATCCTCCTCGCCAGACGGGATTCACTGTTAATCGAACCATAAATCCTTTTGGCGCGGAAATGTTGCTATACAATGGTTTCTTTTTCTGATATTCGCATTAAGTCAGCCTGTGCCAAAATAATGGAATATTGAACGAGAATTCCAAATGTGGCCGAACATAGAAGCCAACTATCGCGATGAAAAATGTTGGCTAGGGTTAATAAATTATTGAAATTAATTCCAAGTTTTTATTTCGATGAACTAAATTATGATAATCGTTTGTGCAAAGATGGTAGTTTAATGAGTTCAGCTGCTGAACGGTTGGACTTGCGATTACGCTGTATAATTTTAATTGATATATAATTTCCATTTTAAACAGTAACGTTTGGAATTTAATAAATGTTTCATTGTATCTCAAAATAATTAAATTTGGTTACTTTACAACGTGCCGTGGTTGACTGTATGAATTTTAACTAATTTAATAATAACTTTCTAAAACATATTAAACTTCT
The DNA here is from genome assembly GCA_022495035.1 of Philopotamus ludificatus. Classification (NCBI taxonomy): domain Eukaryota; kingdom Metazoa; phylum Arthropoda; class Insecta; order Trichoptera; family Philopotamidae; genus Philopotamus; species Philopotamus ludificatus. The sequence goes on along the minus strand of JAGXCT010033488.1, from coordinate 53,219 downwards.
AAGATTATGCGATTTCAGACCAAAGGCTTCTGCAACACTATTCTTCAAATATTAAATAACAGGTTCATGCATTCAAACAAATCAACCTTCAAAAGACACCCCTATTCTGGAGATTGTGCTGGATTTTATCCAGCTAAAACTTCTTCTACATCTCCAACTACTACCACGGTATTGTCGTTAGATATTCAGCGTGGTAGTGGCTGACTTTCGGCTAAAGCTTTACCTCTCGTCCTTCTTGTTATCGTTCTTATCCTTGTGTCGGCTGGCTAATTGGCGGGCGTCTTGACTCTCTCATGGGCTTCCTCCTTTGTTAGCAACTACTATCCCGGCAAAAGGTGGATAGCGTCTTATGCTCTTGGTCTTTACTTCAAGGAGGAGTTTCTACAGCCTGATGGCTGCCGCTCTCCTTCTAAACTTTTCTGCTTCTCCTAGGAGCATGTGCCTCTACTCCTCAGAGTGCTCAGCGGTGTCCAGCACTTCTCCGCATTCATTGCATTCCGTGGTAGCCTCTTTCGCGATTCGGTGTAGATACTCTCTGAAGCATCCGTGTCTCTATCCGTATTAGGATCAGTCTCTGGATCCATTTCCGCTCTGAGTGTATGCACTCTTTCCGGTGCTTGGGTTGTTCCGAGGCATCTTTAAAATCGCAAAGTCTTGTTGCTAGGAGAATTTATTTTATAATACTTTCGAGTATCGTTTCGAGTAACCTAGAATTGGGTAAACTCTAAAAATGTTATTTTTGTGTTTTAGTGGTGTACTCTTCTAACATATTTATTTTTTATTCGGTCACAACCACACGTCAGGCGATATTTATTAAAAAAAATGGGTGGTCGTAGCTCCTAACTCTACTGGTCGAGATTCCTCAACTCATTTCCCGTGTCTCTGATGTGAGTAAAGTCAGAGCTAATTTAAATCTGTCTCCTTCTAAATATACCTATTTCATCTCGGTCACAACACGTACTAGACCACCTTAACAAATTAAGCCGCTGTTTCTTTTGGTGCCATAATACTGTTATTTGTATATTTTATTTTATTTAAATGACCTTCGAACCCGAGGCAGGTCTTTGGCACCTGGAGGACACTACGCGGTCTCTAGTAGAGACGCGACCAACTCAATCCTGGGATTGGAATTGTCCTGCAGGTTAACAAAGTTCTTCAATACGGATTAGGTCGCCAGCCATGTGTCCGGAAGCTGAGCTGTCAACACCCAGATTATAACAATAATAATCGAACTTGGTTAGAACTAAGTAATAATTACTTTACCGTCTGATCGTGTGTTACGAGCACCTCCTGTAGCTCACATGTTATCGAATTGGCCTGGATAGCGGCCTAGCTCTTCATAGCTCCGTAGAATCTATGACATCATGATATGGTGTATCCAAAGTACTGAATTTTACTTGTTTAGCGGTGTCCAGAAGCTTCCACTCTTTATAAAGAAGTTGAGGCACGGCTGTATTCTTCACTTCATCTTGAAAATTCTTTTGTAGTAATGTTATTGTTCGCTACCAGTTACGTCCATGTTTCGCAACCATATAAAAACAGACTACACGTAGCATCTCAGAGTCCGGACACGGAATTTCAATGAGAAACAACATAATATATTTCTTAGATGAATAACGGGTATTATTCTTGAAAAGACCATCCAAAACAAATGGTAAGATAAACAATTAAATGCAGACATGTTTACGAAAAAAGCGTTCACCGAAGTATGTAAAAGGGCTGGTTCTACAGTTGCCATTTCTCGACGTTAATGTGGAAATGTCCTTACTTGTATCATTTTCTTCAACAAAGAACAAGGATTTCAGAATCAAAGCAACTGCCAAAAATGCTATAACTCCGCAATTTTACTGCAGTGCTTTCTTCAACAGCGACTTGAATACGATGAACTACCTTCTGCAACGGTTTGCCTAATGAACTAGTAATCAACTAGTTGTTTTAGTAAAATTATCTTCATTTAGAAGTCCATCGTGTTTTCGTAGTCCTGTATATTATTAATTTGGGTTTATCTCAAATGCAATTTCATGAAAGATTTACTTATTTAATTAACATGAAATGATTACAACATCTTTATTTTATTTTCAGTGCTCTACTGCCAAGACTACGATGCCGACGCAATCGACTACAGACAGCTTCAGGTGACGAAGAGAGCGCCACGCCACCACCACCACCGTCACTATCCGAAGACGTTCTCAAACGTCGACTACAAGAACGACATCAAGTCGATCGACTACGACAACGTCCCAGCGTACGAATTCCCCGACGAGCCCTCCGATGACTATCAAAGTTATGATTACAAAATGAGAGAGTTTCTGCTGATGGAGAACGACAGTTGGCCCAAATTCGAAGACATAGAACGCTTGGCGGGCATATCCGAGTGGAAGAAGGAGCGCTGGAAAAATAAGTTGAAAATCGTGGGCAGCACGGAGAGGCCTCCGAGGACCCAAAAATTCACTTACAGACGGGTCCAGGGGGGCATGAGCGGAAGCAAGAGGAACGCCATTATTGCCGTTTCCGCCATCGCCCCCAGAGTTAGACCAAAGGAATAATTAAATGAAAAATACAACGGCCTAGTATAAATTAATATTAGATTTAGCCCTAAGACGTATATGTATACATTTTGGACAAGTATTATAATTTAGGGAAAACTCTGCGCCGTGAGCGACCGCATCTTTTAAATAATTGAGCGCGGACGGTTTAGTCGCGCCGAAGTGTTGCCAGGCGAAAAATTAATTATACATAGAGGAAGACGTAATATATTCATAATTTACGTCATTTCACGATGCAATATGAAAATATTATATTTTGCAAGAGATAAAATAAAAAAAGTTTAATCATTATTTTATTAGACGCCGCCTGTATATAATATCATTTATTTTCTTGTTTTATTGAAAGCACAACGTTTTATCGATAATTCAGTCTGATTAATAAATCAAATTAAGCTCAGGCAATATTTTCATCGAGCAGTAATTTGCAAATTAATATATACGTAGATTAAATGAGAATCATTATTTAATATAAGCGCGAATAATCATATAACGTTAAAATGAATATCATGTGTAAATAAATATAAAAATATCATGGTTGATTATCATATATTATAATTATATTAATAAATGTTTTCAGTGGTGATATGTTCAAATAATAATTCAGTTTTGATAAATTGGCAAAAAAAATCATATCATTGTGGATGAAAACTGAACTGAGAGTATCGAATATGTATTAAGATATAATTATCCGTTAAAAATTGTATATTGTGTACATATTTTTATGAATATCTTGACATTATCACCGACGTTTAATAAAAGTGTGCAATTTTTTATCGCTTTAAAATGCAAATTAAGTTATATGTAAGCACTCGTACATTATTTTTCATAGTGTATTTAAATTTATACGTTAAACAATAACTAATTATAGTGAACTAGTGTTTAAATGAATATTGTATTCTCCATATCATAACCACATATTGTTTATAAAATGTAAATATTATAAATAAAATATCTTTACAACAAAATAAACTATCTTTAATTATGAAAAAAATACTCTATAACTGTTCACACTGTGAATAATAAATGATATCGATTTAATTGTTGAGTGAATGTTATTGGTTTGAATATATAAGTAATGTTGAGAAAATAAAATTATGGACAAATATATTTAATTCAGTCTTATTGACCTTAAAAGATTTTTTAGCAAACATAATGATCCATTTTTTTTATTTAATTAAAAAATCAATGCGTTTAATTGCATCAGATGTCAGATCAAACCATATAGATGCTTTTCATACATTTCCTCAATGAATAGACTCAGCTAAAGATTGTAAAAGTGGAAATAGTTAATAATAAACATTGCTAAAATCCCCTTTTAATCATATTTTTATTTCCCTGCATAATAATAAATCAAATCGTTATTAAAATACAATTCAGGATCATTTGTTTATTAATTATACATGTTTATGGCATTTAAAATCAAATCATTGGTTTTCTAAACGATTCAGAGTTGAAAACGTATTTCTGTCTACGGCAGAGATGGCCGATGCCGTTCGCGTTACGGCCAAAAGTTTATTTTTACACGATGCGTCAAAGTGATGTTTCGTGTCAGCGCTTTGTATTTACAAATATTGTTAATGGCGTGATGTAAATATGCAATAACAATTATGTAAAGATGGCTCTTGCATTTCAACAGCAAATATTTGCACTCGATGCCAAATACAATGCACATCGAGCACCCAATTATCCAAATTTTCGTAAGTATTAAAAGTATATTGCGCAATTCATAGGTTATATTCAGTGTTAATAATGTTATTCAATCGACACTATATTGATCACAGGCACATTATATATCAGAAGACGTAATCAGTTATTACGTGAGAATGCCAAATTCAAGGTTTGTTTGCGCACATCTGAAATAATACATTACGATTAAATATAATGTTTCATTCCATATTACAGGATATTGAAACGATAAAGCAATATTTAAACATTAGAGTTCAATTACTTCAAAGAAAATATGGGATGCCGAATGATCCGCTATCGTCTCCGACAAGTGTAAAACAACGATCTGGAAGCAGAGTACGTATCGTTCGTTAATACATCGATTAGTTAGTATGTATATATAATAATATAATATATTTAGTCGAACAGCACTTCGGGAAACGATGGATTATCCAAGCTTAGATTATCGCGAGTATCAGAAAATACTATATCGCAGAATTATGCATTTACTGGAGTACATCACATTTTCGATCAGGTATTATAATACGCGTAAATAAATTTATATTATGCGTAAATTGACGTTTAATTATTATTTAATTAATAGCACACGGAACCTGTTACAATTTTAAAATTTGCTAACAATGATCGATCGCGGTTATGTTGCGCTTCCGACGACGGATCGTTATCAATCTGTGATGTCACGGCGAAACCTCCTCAAGTTAGTTTCGTACTTAGAGGACACAGTAAAGGAGTAACTGGTAATCTTATTATCGTATCACTGCTTTTCGATAATTAGCGTTTTATATAATAATATTTATTTTATTGTGCAGGTTGTGATTGGTCGGCTTCGAACGACTTGTTAGTATCGAGTTCGCGAGACGGCACAATATGTTTATGGAATATCGGCAATCAAAAATGTCTTCGCAAAGTATTCGATCAGCTGTCGACTGAAATCCTGTGTTGCACCTTTCAACCAGCTAATAACAATATGGTCATCGTATCCTTTGATATCAATTGAAATATACTATATATTAATTGTCAGAATATTTTCCTTAATAAATAAATATTTAGGCGGGTAATGCTAGGGGAATGGTGCAAGTATTAAATATCTCTACGGGAATATATCCCAAAGGTAAATATATTTTTATTTACATATCATAATTCGTATTCAATCCGTTTTAGAAGCTATTTGATGTATTTGAACTATTAGTGGTATCAGAGAGTCCTACGAGTCCTCCGGACTGCAATGTGTTAATGAAAGCTCTAAGGACTTTATTAAAAAATAATCTGAAGTAGCATGTTGAGAATTTAACGGTGATTTGCTTCAATAGAGGATTTAAACAAGTCTTCATCAAGTTTTGATAGTCATCCTGATTTAGGAGTATCCTATTAACTCCTTTTGCCCGGTTTGAATCAACATAACCAAAATTGACAGAAAACTCTAATCGTATTTCGTTTTACTCCAATTCTCTTTTTTTATTAAATTAAACAAACTTGGTTCAAGTTGTTTGTAAAAAAATCTTTTGGGCCAATACATCTGGCCCGCGGAATGGAAAAGGTTAATACTTAATTGATATAATAAGAACAAAAATAATGCTCGTCTATTTTCTGCTCCATATCTTTTGATGATTAATTTTATTTTATCTTTTTAACACCTAGAGAAATTTACTTAATTTTGTCCCGATTGCAAAAATGTGGTTAGAGAGTTGAGAACGTCAAAATGATCATTGAACAATTTTTTTCTTCAAAAATCAGGAATATAAGGTAAATCGGAGAGTTGATGAAAATTTTAGCATTATATTTATTTAAAAATAAAAAATATTTGAACAAATACAGTCAACCCTTCTATAACGTTCAGATAGGGACCACGCTATAGAAAAAAACGCTATAGAAAGTTAGGCACCCATACAAAATTTGGGGTTAGGTTCTTTTAATTGTATTTTGCGATTTAAAGCAAATCAATCATTTAACCCTTTTTTATATTTTCAATGACCTTGCATGTGTTTAGTTGGATAACAAAAGCTCGTGCCTATAGGCGCGAGGGGGTATTGACTAGCATATTTCTTCCAGTTTTTTAATTCACAACAGATGTGCCAGGGGAGTTCAAAGGGACAGTTTTTTTAGTTAATTATTTTAAAATGCTTCAGCTTATGATGAATAAATAATAAAAAGGTAAATATAAATTATGAAACCTTTTCGGAAATATGTTTTATTTATGATACGTAAAAATATATTAAAATTATATAACAATAATTGAAGTTATAAAAAAAAAATGGGTGAACATTTTAAATGAATTGAGTATTTAATTACTGTCAGAGCCGTCTAATATCACGTTCCATATAGATTTTTTTAATACCAGTTGCACAATTAACACGTTACAGTCCGGGCGATTTCGGGGAAAAAAATTTACTAATTGCTAAGAAATTTTTTTTTATATAAAATTGTATATAAGAAAAAAATAAAGATACAAATTATTAATTACTAATAAGAGGACTCGTATGCGCGTCCCTGGACCGCTGCTCTGTCTCCACGAGGACTTAAATGCAAGTCGACCGGACCGTTGCTCGCGTGGGAGACTTTCGCATACGAGTCCCGGACCCGCTGCTCCTGGCGCCGGAGGACTTCGCGCACGAGAATCCTCGGACTGCAAGTGTTAATAAAAAGAATTAGAATAATTGAAAACCCTTTAACACATAAATACATAATGCCTTAAAAAATCATGCATCGTTTAGCAGTCCATAATTTGTTCCACGACTATACAAGTAGAAAAATATTTTCCAAATGTATTGTGATGAATATCCCTTGAACGTTTTTAGACGGTGATTCAGCAAAAAAAGAACAGAGCACGCCTAGCGAGGTAAAGGGGCAAACAGCTACTGACAATTATTTTTTAAGTGCACGTACATATTTAAAATGCACATTAATAATATATTTACGAAAATTCTAATTTAACCTTGAAAATATTGCGTTTTGTAAAATGAACGCTATAGAAAAAAACGCTATACAAGTGAACGCTATAGGAGGGTTGACTGTATTATAGAAATAATACTCTAGAATGATTTTGATTGTTCTCTAAAATCTCTCTCCAGAGTTCAGATAATTTTTCGATTCCTCTTTAGTAAAATTATTGAGGTTTGTGTATGCACATGGAACTTCAGCTGTAACTGTTTTAATAATGTCCAAGTTTTAATAATTCATAATGAATTAAACCCAAAATATCCCATCAAACACAAAGAAGTATCATTTTCAGGGATTTAATAATGGTCGAAAAGGTCCTTAATCATCCATAGAGTATCTATGCCTCCTGACATTATTATGAACGTATGAAACGTCTGAAATAGCTCCATATTTCACTCAGTTTTTTTTTTTTATTTATAGGAGGAAGTAGTGTACTCGGCGGACGAGTTCAATCATTGGTTTGTGATTCCAGCGGCAGAATGTTCTGGGCCGGAAACGATAAAGTAATTATTTATTTTTTCACTTAATAATTCTATTGTGATGACCTTTAATAATTTTTACGTATAATTCCAGGGTTTGATTATAAGTTATAACTGTGATATAGTAACGGGAAGGTTGAGTAAATTGAGAAGAATGTTAGTCGGCGGGGCTGTGACGTGTTTATCGTGGAGCCCTTGGGTCTGTCGTCATCCGGCACTGCTCATGAATTGCGGAAACAATTCCGTCTGCTTGTTCCGGTAATTTATATTCATATACATTTACGTTTATATGAACGTATGTTATTTAATCTTCTTTATTTTTAGGATAATCGACAAGGAAGGTGGATTAGCGTTAAAGAGGCGTTTTAATAATTTGCACACGACGCATTCTATCCGGTCGACGTTTTGTCCGATCATGTCGTTCCGTAAGGGAATATGCGTCGTTACCGGCAGCGAAGATTCGTGCGTTTATTTTTTGGATATAGAATCGAGCCCCGATCATCCAGTCGTCAATAAGTTGCAAGGTCACGCCGCTTCCGTGTTAGGCGTCAGTTTCAATTACGACGAAAGTTTTCTCGCTTCCAGCGATCTTCAAGGCCTCGTGATTATTTGGCGACGCAGTTAAACCGATTGTTTATACTTTAAAATAAATTGTAGTGCTATTTTTATGTAAAAAAATAACTCATCTTGCACTATTGACTGTCATGCAATGTGATTTTAACGATTCGTGCAATATTTTATTAAATAATTATTTTCTTACTAGAGATTCTTAATAATTAGTTAGTACTCGTAGCGTATGAATAATTACGGAAAGGCTTTTATTTTTATTATTTACGATTCGACATTTTACTTGAACGCAATCTCATTTATTCATTTATATTTCGAGAGCTTCGATGACATATTTCGATTAATATTTTTAATAATCGTATTCCAATGACAAATCTATCGTTTAATTATTTGCATGTTTATATTTTAATATAGCATTAGTGATCCATTTACTTAATTTAAATTTTTAAATCATTGTTATTGATTGGTTATATTTTTTATGCAAAAATAAATATATTAAAATCGTTTATTATTGTTTTATTTAAACCTCTGATGCGATTTCGACGATTTTATTGCAACGTTCTGTCGAAAAGTGTTTTATATCCCCGTCGCTAAAATTCATGTGAAGCTATTCATCGTCAGAGGCCTTGGTTACATTAAGCATGCAAATGGCTATTGGTTCATGGAATTTTTCCAATTGCTGCTATCAATCATTCATTTGCAATTGTTTATGGTTGACGTGTTTTTTCCGAATCCAGAAATGTATTTCTTATAAGCAATGATAAAAATGAGCTTATAGTAAAAGTTGCTTTTCTCACATTACATCTATGTCGACATTTCAGATTATTTACAGAACGTCAAACACAAAGTGGGAATGTCCGCTCTTTGACGGTTTCGCTATTTGTAATTCGCTAAACTGCAAAGATATTATCTTACAAGTGATATGGTATACTGAAGCCGTTATGACATTCATTATTATGCCTTTAAATATATCACCAAGGTTTCCCAAACTTTTTATGCAATAAACCACTTCGCAAACCTGGAAATTTTTGTTTATTTTTTAAGTTGAGTAATTCCTACTAGTAAAAATTAAAAAATATATTTAAACACATTATTTATTTAGCAATTATTTTTAAATATAAACATAAAAATATGAATAAATAAAGCACTTATTGTCTTTGATGATTTTAAGTCTTTGAATTGCATATGTTCTTGATATCAGTCACACATTGGTAACTTCTATCTCTAATATCAGGTGTATATCGAGCCTGTTCCTTTAATTCTTTGACTTCGCAGTGATGATGATGATGATGATTTCCTGTATGGGTTTTACTTTGCCATTTTGACGGGCGAGTTTGTAGGAAGTGGTAAATGCCCGGAAATACTCAAGGAACTCTCCAGCATTTGGTGCCTTTGGATGGCTAGGATCCAACAAATCTTAGCCTAGTAAAGTCGCATCTCTACACCCAATTACTGGTAACAGAGATACTAAAAAGTGTTTCTACACACCTCTACGTGGTTATTCCAAAGCATGCGTTTCTACACACCTTTACGAGATTAATTATTATTAACCCTTTCAATGCGGCGGGTCTAACAACGATTCTGCATCTGAGTGCGGCGCCGTTTTGAACCAAATTATTTTTTTGGCGAGGTAAATTTGTATTCACCGTTTACCGCTATATTAGACCACTTTCCTATACGAGATTTATGCAAACATGTTGATTAGGATATGTTCTTCCATCTCAACCAAAAATATAAACTCTATTCGCTTTATTTTCGTAATAATAAATCGAACAAAAAATCAATTGCCTAAAACAGATCCGCGTCCGGCTGACTGACTGCGTCGTCTCCTCAAGCGTCCTAAGGTTCCCTTATATAAGTTCACTTCATGTCACACTCAAGGGGTGCCGAACCATCCTGAGACGTGCGACTATTTTTTTTTTACTGAATATATCGAATTGGCTGTAATATCAACCGGCCGATCGGCGATGTCTTAATATTAGTGCGCACATGTGTATGCATTTTTTTTATATTAGTGACGCAATTCTGTTTGAAGACAAAGTAGCTGTCATATCAAACTCGTAAATATACATTTTATTACCAAAAAGAGTAGGGTGCCGTTATTAATTTGTATATAGAAAAAAGAACATATTATCCAATCTGAGATGACAACACCATTGAACAAATAATAATCTTATGTTATTGCTTGCAAGAGCAGAAGCATTCTTTACTAACATTTTACATAGGATGTACATTAATATTTCTAAAAATAAATATAAATAATAAACATGTATTATTAAAAAAGTATGTACAGAGTATACATATAATAGTACATACTTACCATTAAAAAAAAGCATATTAAAACATACAGTAAATGTAGCAGGAATAAAACAATAAACAATATACATTGACTAAGCAAATTAGGAACTATGGAATGGTATTTATTCAAACTAGCCATTTATAAATAATATATATATAAAAAAAAGAGATCAACATAGTATATTTGTACAACATAAAACATAATCTAAAAAAAACTGCCTGCGTGTGGTAAATTTCAAAGCATGGTGTTACTACAATGTCACATTGCATCGATGGGTGCAAAAAGTAATGGACATTTACCTCTTTTTTTTGAGATTTGGTGGAATGGGAACAAACATGACATTGTCTATATGGATTTTGAAGATTTACTCCGGATTGGCAACAACTTCAAGTATATTATGTTTTGATAATCCAGTTGATATTGTACGAAAACGAAACCTGACGAACAATTTGAGTATTTATATCTTCGGAGACAATTTTATATTTTTTAAGATTCCTTTATTACATTTCTAGTTGAAATTCTGAAAGCGATATTTTTTGGTTGGTATCTTTACATCGTATGTGTTTAAAATATAAATCAAAAAAATGTGAAATGCAATTTTCTTATACCCATTTCACACTTTTTCTAAGACAATTTAGACTGGATAGCATCATATCGGTTTTATCGATTGATGATGAGCTATCAAGCTCATGTATGACAGGAATAAAAGGACCAGATCTCCAATGTAATAGATTTTCGGTAATTGTTTCCGTCGAAGTACATGGGATACTGGTCTCTACTCAGATACACCTAAAATCGGAATCGTTCCGTATTCTTCCTCACGAATATCAAAATCGGAGTATGGATCCAATTGAAGGTCTTCATTGTCGTCGTAGTGACATTTAAATTTCTGGAAAAACGGACCTAAATTAATAAACAAAAGCTAAATATAATTATAGAATCTTTAACTGAAATTCAAATAATGTAATGTACACATTTTGGCAGCCCTGACCCAGCGTACGGAAACAAACACTACTGTCGGCTACAATGAGATATAACGAACCTTTCAATTTGTTCCATATGTATATTTTGTATAGTTTTTTTCTTTTCTGTGATTGGTTGATTATAGTTACCAGTTTGTGGGCTAATTTTAAACAAATTGGTTCAATTTTAATTTTGTAAACTACTCAATTTTAAATCGCGTAGAATAAATGTCTACTGTGATACGCAGTAGACCTTGATTCGTGTTCAACATCTCAACATTCAAAGTGCATGTTTAAACCATATGATTTATAAAAATCCAATTCGGCCTGTTTCTAAAAAAGCTTCAGGATTCCTGCTATAAGTTGTAATAAATTGTTTCCATTTACTCATCTAGTAAATGTTAAGGTTGAAGAAGTTAAATTTCAGTTCAATATGTTGATTAACAAAAAATGCTATGACGTTTTTTTTGTAAAATAAGATCACTTCATAAAATTTCGACAATCGGACCTGCCCCAGGCATGTTTGACCGTAGGCAAGGTGTTAAGTGAGAATAAAATGGACCTAATTAATAAACAAATTTTAACTATAATTATAGTATTTTAATTAAACTTTAAATAATGTACGTGAAATTTCCTGGAGTGATCCCTTACCGGCTGGTGACGGCCGAGTATGTCACTGATACCGCCGCGAGCTGCGCGGGATTTGAATGAGGCACCTCAAGCGCTGATTTGAAATGGCTACGGTTCATTTATATTTTATATGTTTTATATAACTTTTGCAAAATTTTTTTGGTTAGCTGTGCTTATTAGCTGATTTTTAAAAACAAACACCATCACTTCTTAACTCGGTCTAGTTTACATGCAACGACAAGTTTAATTTTTTAAGAATTTCGCGCATCTACGCGTTATTGATTGGTTATATTTTTTATGCAAAAATAAATATATTAAAATCGTTTATTATTGTTTTATTTAAACCTCTGATGCGATTTCGACGATTTTATTGCAACGTTCTGTCGAAAAGTGTTTTATATCCCCGTCGCTAAAATTCATGTGAAGCTATTCATCGTCATAGCCTTGGTTACATACATGCAAATGGCTATTGTCTGCAAATTTTTCCCAATTGCCATTATCAATCATTCATTTGCAATTGTTTACGTTTGACGGTGTTTTTTTTCCGAATCCAGAAACGTATTTTCTTATAAGCAAATGATAAAAAATGAGCGATAGTAAAAGTTGCTTTTTCTCACATTACATCTATATCGATTATTTCAGATTATTTACAGAACGTCAAACACAAAAGTGGAATGTCCAGTTTTGACGTGTTTCGTTATTTGTAATTCGGTAAACTGCAAAGATATTATCTTACAAGTGATATGGTATACTAAAGTCGTTATGACATTCATTATTATGCCTTTAAATATATCACCAAGGTTTCCCAAACTTTTTATGCAATAAACCACTTCGCAAACCTGGAAATTTTAGCTTATTTTTTAGGTTAGGTAATACCTACTAGTAAATATTAATAAAAAATATATTAAAACACATTATTTATATAGTAATTATTTTTAAATATAAACATAAAAATATGAATAAACAAAGCACTTTATGACTTTGATGATTTTGAGACCTTGAATTGCATATCTTGATATCAGGCACAATATTGGTAAGTTTCATTCTTATATCTGCACTTTGACTTCGTGATGATGATGATGATGATTTCGTATGGGTTTTACTTTGCCATTCATCGCATGCTCGTCGTTGTTGGGGTTCCCTCCGACATTTCGGAGCACGCCAAGAACAACAATAGTTGGCTACGTAATCCTGGTATAGGTTGATCCATTAGCATTACGGAGAGGCAGAAGACCAACATCGCACGCCTTAACGATGAGTCTAGAACAGCCGCCGGATGTGGCATTGCTTCCATCTAAACGAGTTTCCCCGTTGCCACTATAGCCTGAGAATTAAAAGGACGAGGCGAGTTTGGAGGAAGCGGTAATGTCTTGGGAAACGGTTCAAGAAACTCTCCCAACATTTGCCTTTGGATGGCTAGGGATCCGGGTCATCCTAGCCCATTAAAGTCGCATTTCTACACCAATTACTGGTGACAGAGATGCTAAGAAGTGTTTTTACACACCTCTACGTGGTTATTCCAAAGCATGCGTTTCTACACACCTTTACGAGATTAATTATTATTAAGCATGCTTTAAGTCATAAGCATCTTACTCCTCTGACAAACTCACCCAGAAATCATTTAAAGGCTGATCTTTGTATTTTTGTTTCAAATTAGAGTCACTAATTAAATTATTTAGATTCTCATAGTCACTTGCACAACAATAAAAAATATTAGATTCAACTTAACCTCATTGCACTTGGTAAAAATATCCGCCAGATATGCAAGTTTTATTAACCATGAAGGATTTGTTAAAACTTTGTGGTGGTTATTCCACTAATCATTTTAATTAACGCCATGGTGCGTCCTGGCAACACTACACGGTGGGGTCCCGGTCTCCACTCTTCCGGAAATGCACCACGGGGCTCGCTTCACGTGAACACGCTCCTGCGTTTCTTCGCCATGACGAATCTAGAGACTCATCTTGTCCTTTCCATGGCAACCATAATCGACACCGAACGTATCATCATCATCGTAATAGACCAGCAAACCAACAGCCGCCGAGGTTTTTGCAGACTCCGCCTCAGCATCCCCGACTTGAGATCGCAGACTGGCATGCTAGCGTCGAGCCTCCAGCCGGCCCCTCGTCGAGGATCATCGGGAAGGGTACCTCTCTGTCGATACTCTGGACACTGGGACCGCCATGAGTAACGTCACTGCCAGAGGTTGCCAACTAGAGGGTACCAGGAGCCGCACGGGTCACGTGCCTTTATTGATCAAGAAGCTGTGTAACTAATGATATTGTCTATTTAATAAATGTGTTAAAAATTTCCATCACCGGCGAGGGTAAAGACTCGCTATGGTCCGAGTCACGAATCATTCTTCCACGTTTTCCATACCCTTACAGTATCTTCTGTAGTTTATCCATATAAATATACGTACATGTGTAAATATAAGTACAGATAGTCCTGCAACATCTGTAGATTCATCCGTTTGCAAAGCATAATCACTTTGTCAATGCAGAAAGATCTTTAATACGTCGTGAAACAGTGTAATACCCCCAATAACGCGTGTTCCGATAACGCGAATTTCAAAAAATATCGCGGCAGTCCCCCGAATAACGCGAGCGCATTCTATTTATGCATAGCTCGACCGTAAACTCTATCCCGTTTGGCTGAGTGCGCCTGTGTGTTGATCTCGCTCGCACATATCTATGTCCTCATGTGTGTGCGAGTGTTCGGCACATTTCACCATTCACGCCTGATGGTATAAATGAGCCACGGATGTATATGTCGGTGATCACGTGCGGCAGATTCATAATTTTTTTTTACATTGTTCTTAGTTATGGCAGATTTGTATTTTTTTGCGAAATACCCGTAACCCTAAATTATGTATGTGCTTCATTATCCCGATAACGCGTTGTTCTAATAACGCAGTCCCAACTTTCGCGCTATCGGGGGTATTACTGTATTTGATAATTTTATTGCATTTATTTTTTAGTAGCCTGCTACTAACCATGTTTTTCGCATATGGCTTAATGAGTGCCATCCCCAATGTCTTTAAATGTGTTGCAGGATATAAAACCTTGCCAAAATGTCGCGGAACGTAATTTGGGAAACCCTGATCTACACAACTAATCTGTGACCGAGATAAATATCATCGGATCTAAACCAGATGAACGGCAAGTCATGTTCCTTCATTGGACAAATAAAATATTCCGATCTTTACATGCCTGGTTATTTTTATAATTGCTAAAAGGTAAAACAAACAAAAACATTGTTTCAAATGTCAAACTGACATTTGCAGTATTGTTATTTTTATTAGTGCAAATTGGCCTCAACAGTTTCGAACGCGTCTCGCTTCCTGCTCTAATTTCAAAACACCCCATACACGTTCGATACTCATTACAACATTCGACAATGCAACAACTAATTACATTTCATATACAAATAATATTTTTTATATCAATTAATTATTTCGGTTAAATCAATACTTTCTCATACAAGTCCGTGTGAATCTGGTTACAATAACGCCTGTATTCCAATTATAATAAACCGCATGTGCAAATGCGTATTTTTACAATTAACCACATAAATCACAGATTTTCATTCACACGAGTTAAAAAAAAAATATTCGCAAAACGTGTCGTAATCTTGACCCGACACTAATTTTTGCAACGCGCAACGTATTATATTTCATATGCGAATACGAGCTGGTTAAATAATCAGTGTTACATGACAGTTACAGATTGATCTATGCATATGAAAAGGGCTTACAATTGTAACGCAAAAAATTGCAAAATTTATTATCGATATCGTATTGCATAAATCAATCGACGAATGTCCGCGGGTCATAATTTGATCAAAACGTTGGCGGTTACAATGGAGCTTAACGAATATGGTATCTGACGAATATAGGAACAATAATATGGTCAAAACATTACCTTTGTTGTGCTTAGGAAAATATCAGATAAATCTAACATGAGATGAGTTTCGTATTCACTTATTTCAGGAAAAAAAACTTCAAAATGCCTTCCAGGCCAGAAAGATTTAGTAAACTTTGGCTTTACTCATAGCCCTTCACTTTTAAAAGCTTATTATTGTCTAAACCTATCAAAAATTATTATATATTACTAGTGATTTCCAGTCGAACACAATTAAAACAAAGCAAAAATAACAATAAAAAATGAAAAAAAACGGAAAAAGTACACAAAGATTCATTTCCAATTCTGGGTGACGAATATGACGGCATGTTTAATCGATAAAACATGACGAATGCAGTTGTTCTTCTATAAAATATTAATACAACTGTTATAAACCGGCATAGTCCGTCCGTATCATTTCTGGGCTCTCGATATTTTCTAGCGGTTCCCGCTAAAAGTCGGTGACATCATCGTCACGTGACTCTCAGGACCGGGTATAAATATGTCCCATTTTGGACGCATCCATCATTACATTGGCTCGCGCCGTCATGGCAGTCACATCTCCGTGATTTATCTCGTACCGGACCCATACCTCGATTTACGCGGCAATCCCACGAAAAAACCGCGTAAATGAACACCATGAAAAACATGGAGCTCATACAAAGTGTAGAGATACATTCCAAAAAACTAATAAAAAATGAAAGGAATATAATTGATTCCTATTATAAAGCGGAAAGAAATGGTGATTCGTTAATCTCTGTCAATTTTTTTAAAAAAATACGATCTGGGGAATTCAGCTTTAATTATTTAATAAAAACTGATCATTTTTGAAGCATTGCCTTCTTTAATTTTACTAATTAGGCACAATGCACTAGGCCTAGTGCATGTGTGTGCACAATGCACTAGGCCCTAGAGCAACAAGGGGTTAGTAGTTCATAGTGAATTACTCCAAAAACATCCCAACAAATACAAAAGGAGAACCTTTTTCAGTAAATGGTACCTCAGGGGTAGACACAGGTATCTCATTCGATGAAAGTCAATGTTTTTTTTCTTCAGTTTGGTGTAAAGAACCCACTGATCATCTTCAGTGACAATCCTTCTAAGAAATGGATCAGTTTCGAATGATTATTAGTTTTTCTAAGATCTTTGGAAAAAGCTATGTATATATTACAACCAATGTCTTATGTCAATTCTTTGCTTATTTTACACGGTTTGGATTACACTTTGAACTTCTAAAGTACTCTCTAAGTTTCAAGATGTCTCCATAAATACCACAGGTGGTCTTGATAGCTTCATTTGATTTTATTCCTTCATCAAATAAAAACAGCATAAAATACCACAAATGTGTCTTTCTTATATGAGATCGTTACATTATATTGGCCAAAAAAATAAAAGTATATCAAATCAAAAAGATTACTAATGCAACAAATAATGACATTTCTTTTCACTTTACCTAATAATAATGTATACACTCAGTTTTAAAATTATTCTTTAATGATTGATGTCGTCATCCAAGTCTTCTTTTTAGCTTTCCAAAGTACAATTTTTACTCTTTACTACATATTATTTGGTTGTACGGAAAATCATTTCGTTTTTTCCCAAGAAAGGACTTAATAGTATTTTTTCACAGCCAGCTTTACACTTAAGCCGCATAATAATTATATATTTAGACAGCAAGGCTTGCTTGGGAAAATGTTCGATTGATTCAGCGTAGCAGTATTTGGTTGGTACCCTTTCAAATATGGAGAGTGAAAAACAGCATTTTCGGCATATTTTACTTTTTTACTATCGAAAGGTAAAAATGCTGTTCAAGCAAGAAAAAAAAATATCCGATGTTTATGGAGAAGATGTATTGACAGAACACCAGTGCCAAAACTGGTTTGCAAAATTTCTATCCGGCAATTTTGATGTTAAAGATACACCACGTGCTGGAAGATCAGTTGAAGCAGATAAAGACATTAATTGATGCAAACCGGCGAATAACAATTCGTGAGATTGCTCAGAGATTAAATTGATCGAATTCGACGGTTCATGATCATTTTAAACGCCTAGGTTTAATCTTAAAGCTCGACATTTGAGTTACTCTTGTTCTTATGGAAAGAAATTTGTGCCGTCGCGTTGACGTCTGTGATTTGCATCTCAAACGTCAAGAAAATGATCCATTTTTGAAGCGCATCATCACTGGGTACGAGAAATTGTTGTTTATAAATAAAATGTTAAACGCAGACTGTGGAGTAAAAGATGAACCTGCCCAAAGCACTTCGGTGCCAACATTCATCAAAAAAAGGTGATGCTATCTGGTGGGATTTCAAAGGAATCATTTTTTTGAGCTTCTACCGGACAACACAACGATCAATTCTGAAGTGTACTGTTATCAGCTGGACAAATTGAATGCTTCATTTAAACAGAAAAGATCAGAATTGATCAATAGAAAAGGTGCAGTGTTCCACCAAGATAATGCGAGACCTCATACAAGTATGTTAACCCGGCAAAAGCTTTTACAGCTTGGATAGGATATACTGCCACACCCACCATATTCTCCAGATCTGGCACCTTCTGATTATTATTTGTTCCGGTCTCTAAGCAATTTTTTTAGATTTGCAAAATCTTTCTCCAAAATGAGGAGGTCAAAATCATCTTGACTGCCAGCAAAGAACAAAAAATATATGAGCGTGGAATCATGCTACTGCCAGAAAGATGGCAAAAGGTATAGGAACAGAATGGACAATATATAATTCAATAAAATATTTATTCACTATAAGAAATCTTAACATATATATTTTTTTTAAATTTTATATGCAATTTTGCATACATTCAATTAAAAGTGAGAGTTAAAGAATCTTTTTTGAAACGCTCAAGGCTCTCCGCCGATTGTTATTGAGCATTCGCAAGACCAATTACTTATTATAATGCATTAATTATGCACTAAATCGACAGGAATGTTCATTCATCAAAGTGGGCCAGTATCATCGCAGAAAATAATTGCCGGATCATCGAACGTGTATGGGTGTCGTTATCATCTGGAGCAATCCATCGCGGCGAACGATAATGATATCGAATTATTTCGAATATCGAATGGAATCACGATCGACCATGAATATATTTTGGCATAATAACATGACAGTGAGAGGTCACATATTTAGCAATTATGCAATTCGCAATTATACGGATGAAAAATGCAAGCAAAAAAATGGCGGTGTTATTTTTTTAATTGTCCACAGTTTATATGTTATTATGTAGAGTGACCTGAATGCATTGAAACAGCCTCCAGCATTTAAAAATATGACTGAATTAATCATACGCTTAATTCTCCGTTTGATTGATTATAGTAAATTCAGTAAAACCACTTCCCGATAATAAAATTGTTTTGCACAAAATATTATTACAAAGTAATTAGCTATTCGATCTTTGTGTATCGAATAGCATTTCCATGAATATATTATTTAATATCTAGATCAAATTAACGGAAATGCTATAATAATAGTTGCCTGAGAAATGTGAATAGTAAATTGTGATAAATTAAATTCAGGATCAATTCCCTGGCTGGGCGTGGCTCGATACTATTTAATTACTAGTAAAAGTCGATACCTGACATTTTGTATACAGTCGATACGTACAACAAGGTCGTACGAGATGTGATTCTTTGTTTTATTCCGATGTGGAACTGTCGTTGATCTTTATCTAGATGCAAAAAAATATATTGCACGTTTTTGCAACGCTAAATCTTTACAATAGCAATAAAATTATTAAACATGCCAATTTCAAAATACAGGAAAATAATTATTTTTTATTGTTATTCGGATCGACGATTATGTAAATCGACGTCGATCGAATCTATGCATCCTTAATTATATGGATGCAATATTTTGCAACAAAGGTAAAGCTATCAGAAATCATGATTAGGACCAACAATTGGCTCTGTATTACATTTCTCTATGAATAATTGCTAAATTTGTGGGCCTATACACCATATTTAGAACGAGCTCGATTATTCGATACAAAAAATAATCGTATCATTGTGAGTCGCATAATCAAAAATAATTTTGTAATAATGGAACAATGCCAATGACATTGTATTATATCAATCTCATAACTGAGCTCAATAAAAAAAAATACTGACAACATTAAAAAAATGTAGTCGGAATAAGTCATCAGAAAGAGAATAAAAGCAATATTAGAATAGTTGGACATTAGAACCAGGATTCTCAACAGGTAGGGATTCCCCCCTTGGGTGGAATTTTGGAGTGCCAGGGGGTGAATCTCTGAATTGCTGAAATATTGATTTAAGTGAGTCCTATAGATCAGTGCTTCTATGGACTGGAAAAATATTGAGATTTAAACTGAAGTAAAAAAAGTATGCCCTGATGCGAAACATATTAAACTGCAAAATACATAGAGAACATCTAGTTTTTCGACATATGTGTAGTGAACTAACCAAAGTTTTAAATGAAGTTATGTCAATAGTAAATTTTGTAAAAAGTAATGCTTTAAATACATGATTATTTAGAATTTTGTGCAAAGAGAAGGATTCTGTGGCCGGAGTTTTACTGTATCATACTGAAGTACTATGGCTATCTCGCAGAAATGTTTTAAAACGAGTGGTAGAACTTGGTGACGAACTTAACCTCTTTCTTCACGACAAAAAACCAGATCTTGCTTCTTATTTTTTTATGAAAAGTGGATGTGTTTTGCATCTTATTTGGCGGATTTTTTTGATACGATCAATGAATTAAATCTTTCACTTCAGAGAAATAAAAGCAACATTTTGATAATGAACATTATAAACTTTAAGCTTTCCAATTAAAGGTATTAGTCAAGGATGCAAGGAGATGTTTTCGTGTTTGAATAATTTTCTCACGAATAATGAAATATCACTGTCGACTTCAATCAAAAAAGTTATACTTGATCACATGGCCGAATCGATACTATTTTTCAACAAATATTTCCCAAACTTGGATGAGGATCAAAGGAACAATTGGATAAGAACACCATTTGCCAAGTCCTTAAAATATGATCATATTAGATGGACAGCCCAAGAAGAGTTGATCGATATCAGATCAGATAATTTGATTAAAGTGGAATTGAATGAAAGAAGTATTTCAGAATTTTGGTTAAGGCGACAGCAAGAATATCCTGCTATTGCAAAAGAAGCCCTGGTAACACTTATTCCTTTTGCGATTACATACCTATGTGAAACAGCATTTTCTTTATTACTTATATTAAAAAATAAACAAAGGTCATGCCTTTCCACGGAGACTTTGGAAGATGCTTTGCGAGTTAGCATGAAATAAATACCGGGAATTAATTCTTTCAAATTTAGGGGGCCGTGGCATGAAAGTTATTAGGAAGCACTGCTATAGACCAATAAGCTTGATACCAATTATGTCAAACGTTTATGAAAACCTTTATCTTATATTGAGTTGTTCGGAAAATCATTTCGATTTTTCTCAACATAGGACTTAATTGTATTTTTTCACAGCCAACTTCACACTTAAGCCGAATAATCAGTATATATTTCGAAAGCTGATATAGCAAAGCTGGCTGGTGGAAAATTCATATTGATTCTACGCATTAGTTTTTAGTTGGTACCCTCTCAAATATGTGAAATAAGTCAAAGAAGTGAAAAGCAGCATTTTCGGCATATTTTACTATCGAAATGCTGTTCAAGCAAAAAAAATTATCCGATGTGTGTGGAGAAGATGTATTGACAGAACGCCAGTGTCAAAACTGGTTTGCAAAATTTCTATCCGGAAATTTTGATGTTAAAGATACACCACGTGCTGGGAGGCCAGATGAAGCTGATGAAGACACAATAAAGGCATTAATTGATGTAAACCCAACGAACATTCGATATTTTGAAAAAAGCTTGAATAAGGCCCTCGCCTTTGACATGGGATCGCTAGATCCTTTCTATGCATTTGAATAATTAAGATAAAAGCAACCTATTGTATTAGTTGTCAGATTTACATCAAGGATCAGGTTGTGCTGGAGATCAAGTCTGCAGCATTAGGTTTATTTTTGGTTAATCGAATGATGTAGCATCGTGTTCCCAGTTGCCGGTGTTTACAAAATATATTCACTCCGGTTCATTTTGTTCCATAATAATGAGTAACATATACCGCCCCTAGCGGGATCAAGTGGCGTCACCCCCTCCAATAAAATGATCATCAGCACCACTGCCAAGGCATTGCGCGAGCGGCCAATCCTTATCTTTTTCTCTGCCCCCGGCTGTCGAAATGTTGAGACGTTCCCGCCTTTCGCTCCGTCGTAAGATGTAATCGCCATCTTGTCGCGCTACACACGGATGCCGCCATGACGACTCTGGATATATCCTCTAGTCTTCTCCATGACAAACCACATCGACTAACCAATTACAAGCAAACTGACCACAATAATCGCTGACGTTCTGGCTCCAACCCCCGCATCAGCATCCCCGACACAGTGCCGCGGACTGATATGCTGTCGTATGGTCCCTCAGCCAGCCTCTCTTCGTAATCTTTGGAGTACTTCTTTGCAGATACTCTTAGCAATAGACCGCCACGAGTGCCGTCACGACCAGAAATCACCAAGTATCAGGGGCTGCATGCGTTACGCGCATTTCGTTCATAACGTGTTTAACCTAAAATTAGTCTATAAATGTTTTTCTTCAATAAATTCTGTTTGCATTTCTATCATCGGCAAGAGTAAAGGCACGCCATGGTCTGAGTCACGAATCCTTCTGTAAAAGTTTACCACGTTTATTAAACCTTTATAATTTAAATAAGAGTTTTTATTTGGTTCTCTTCTTAAAACTACAAGATAGAAACCGATATTTTAGAGAAAAATTAAATTTTCTTTAAATCGGAAAATATTTGGTGGACTAATATCTGCGGTTGCCGTATAGATGGAAGTTAGGAAGAAAATTCATTACTGTACACAGGCAAGTAAGAGCAAGTGTGTCTTGATATTCACAAGGAATCCTTTCATCATGATAAGGACCTTTCCAAAGTAAAAAATACCTAATACAAAGAATAAGGGGGCATAAGTATCATAACTATGTCGTTTATCGACCATAATTTTAGGATTTTCCTTCCTAGGGCATATTAGTTCTGCTGGTGAAAAACCGTTAGAGAACAGATGAATTTATTGGTAATGTGTTTATTTATTTATTTGTTTTGACTACGATAGATAGATGGCATAACAGTAATATAAAGATTCTTTAAAGATTCTTAAGATGCAAGGGGAATGAGTCTCACACACTAATATTCCCTTCAGTGTCAAACCACGACACTGATTATTTTTTAATAGTATTTTGGATGGATTGAAATTTATATAATTTGTTTTATAATTATTTATACACACGGAGGTCTCTTCATACATATCCCCTGACCAATGTTATAAATAATTCCATGAATTTTTGTCAGTCACCTATCTAACTACTATATACTAAATAATATGCATGTTACCTACAAGCCATAACATTCGTTCTAACTGTGTTATTTTATTTTAATTAAAAAGTTGTATCATTTAATTTGTATCGCTTAGTTTGGTATTACAGTTGATTTTGATTGGTTTGGTTTATTAATAAAAAAGAAGTTGTTAACTATTACATGCTTGGTTATATGGTTAATCAACGGTATCTCTGTCACGTAATCGTAACTTATATTCAATTGTCAGGGTTTTATTTATTGTTAAACTAAGTCACAAGTACGAACCAATCATTGTCTTCGATATAAACGGTTATTTAACTTTTAACTACCACTAAAAATAATCTGAATTATTTTTATTATCCTTATTAATAATTTTCCAGGCCTTTTTTCTATAATATTATGGCTACCTGTAACTGTATTATTTGCATTAATCATGCTATTGATTAATAAATATACTGTTGTAATAAATATATTATTATTTTTATTTAATTTCTTTATTTGGTCATATAAAACGGGATTTTTTAAAAATCCAACAACCACATTATAAATTTTAAACATGCTCGTTATTCATACTCTTACGACGTATACATGATTATGTACAGATACAGACTGTCCCAAAAAAATGTATACACTAATGTGAAATAAATTTACTCCAAGAATCCAGTTTAGCACTCATTCAGGAGGACTTTGGTAAAGTTAACGAATTTTATTCCCAACAGAACGTGTGATTATATTATTTTATTCTATAAAATCGGCTAGCAAAATCCAAAATATGGTAGCCATGATCTCTTTTTATATTATAGCAATTCTACCTTCGTTCTTGTCAACTTATTATTTGACCATCGAACATGACAGTAAAGAACTGCTTTACACAGCAATAAGGCTGATTTATTTAATTTATAAAAATGTAAACGATGCAATAATACTCAGTAGTAGAGTTAAAAATAAGTATTACTACTGCATATATTAATATTAATATAAACCATAATAAGTGTTCTACGAACTTTACAGATTTACTCAAATGTGTTTGAGCGGGAAATTTCACATCTTGCCGAGTATTAGTATACGTTATGGTTAATTATTATTAATAGAAAAGTATATTAATAATAGTAATAGTTATTTTATTTGGTATATATTGTATAAAACAAACACAAACTTATTAATGTTCTCTTTATTAACAAAAAAAATACTGAAAACACTCAATATGAGGATAAAGATTACCGAACCGATCCGTCACGGCGGCTCGAAACTAAACAAATATAAAACATCGTCCAAAGGGGGTCTATTTTCCAATATAAATTATAAAATCCAATCTTGATTAATATCTATATAAAAATATAAAAAAAATGTTTATATTTTTCGTGTGTTACAACAGAACCATGTTTTTGGATATCGTGTTATAGGAGGGTTTCCTATATATTAAAATATTAGCTGAGATTTTTTCAATAGCATCTTGAATTCTATGCTCTACTTTTTGCACAAGATCTGTTATTTTCGTTTGTTAGCTTTTGGCTAATTATAATAAATACTGTGCAGTTCGATCTTTATTGAAATGAGTGGTTTTAAAGCATATTTTACGTTCTTCTCAAACATTATTGTTTATATTATTTTATTAATAAAATATTTTACTGATTTTGCTCTATTAACTGATTCGTCACTGTGACTTGAAACCAACCGCGTCGTCCAAAGGGGATTTTTACTAACTAAACTAATCAATATGACGCGTAAATGGCACGTGCACCCGACGATGTCCCGTCGCACACCGAGGACACGCTACCGATAGACCGACCGCTAAATTTTCGTGGCACGTGTCACCAGTATACGTTTCGCTCGCACTTGGCACATCGTTACGGATGCGAGCGAGAAAATTGCCTTTGGCTACAGAAACGTATACAGTGGAACCCCCAATTACACTACTCTGAATTACGCGCTGAGTTGAAATATTCGCCGCAATTCCCCCAATAGCACGGTCGCATTCACATACAGTCAAACGTTGGCTAGCGTCTGTGTTTTCAACACGTGCCCAATTACACGACTCCAAATAACACGGTCCCGATTTTAGTGTTAGTGGGGGTTAACTGTATTGTTGTTTTAATTTTTTCGCAATTGTGGACAACTGGGTTAATGATTATTTATAATATTTATTTTTTAGACTTTTTTAAAAAGTTTGTAATACGTAGAGCTCATATTTAAAGAATTATTCGAGAAAAAGCAAAAAAATGGGAGTCCCAAATATTGAGGTGTGTGTATAAGAAAGTGAGGCGTGCCGCAGATTGCTCACCCCTGCTTTAGATTAAGAAGTTTCATATTTATTTGAAATATTACGCTGATAATTAGGTATAAAAAAATATACAGAATAACAGGCATAAATATATCATCACCTATATTTATTCTAAATTTTCTAGCTCAAATGGAAAAGATGTTACAGATTTTTGGCAGCAGAACTCATGATCCACCCCACTGTGCGGCGGTTTGAAAACAACCGCGTCATCCGATGGGGGTCTCTCGGGGACCCCAAGCATTTCAAGTCAAGATATTGATGAATTTTTCATCAATATCTCAACATTTTTCTAAGAATAAAAATAGTTATGCATTATATGCTTCATAATTTGTTCGATTTTATTGGATATTTAAAATAATTAATATGACAATGCTGCCGGCGATGTCTCACCGCACGTGTTAATCACGCGTTTCACTTGCGCTCGGCACATAGTACCAGATGCGAGCGAAAAAAAACATCGATTATTTATGATTTAGAATTGTTTAGATATTTGGGACATTCTGTTGATTTTAAATAATTATTTTATTTGAATCTACTGTATGTTTATAAGTCGATATATCGCTTATTATCATCTCGAGCCTAGTATATCTGGACATATAATTACTCCATCATGCAGTACGCGACTTTCTACAAATACATAATTCATGTAAATAATACGAGAAATGAGTGAGTTGGTTTGGAATTTCGCCAATATTCACCTACCACAGTTTCGCAACATCCATACGAATACATATCTACAGGCAAAGACCATTTAACACCACCACAATGCCGAATAATACCGAGCCCAGATTTAGCATTGCGGTTTACCTTTCATTGGCGGTGAAGGTGCGTTGAGCATTTTTTTTTAAATATTTTTTTCTCAAATCCGTTAACACCTCGTCGGACAATGTCATACTACTTTTTTGAATACTGTAATTATTTTTACAAAATCCATGACCATCAATTGCGTAATTTTTGGCGGCGTTACGCATTAAACAAACAAACGATCAAGTTATTTTGCGGAATTGATTATAAATTATTTAAACAATTAAATATGCATTAGTTTGTGTATATGGGTCGTCAATCATCTGGCGTTGAGCAAACAAATTGTTTGATGATAATGGATTATTATATATTTAAAAAAATGATTATAATTGAAATATTATAGATTGAGTAATACGATTTTATTCCGAGCAATTAAGTCGTCAGTCCATATGGGCGCAGTGCGAAACGTGTAATTTTGCAAAAAGATAAAATTGCGTTAAATTTTTGCGTTTAAAATAATTAATACCGATTTTAATCGCCGCGCCTAACACGTCGTAAATTTCGAATGTTTGTATTGTTTATTTATAATAATTCATAGAGGCATAGTCGGTTCGTGCCGGCGTTCGCTTCCTCTGCGGTAAAAGTTGGACACGTTTATTTTTACTATTAGTAATAACTGGTGTAGAATTATCAGATAATTGAAATTTTCGAAAATTTCCCCCATGACAAAATCGACGTGTTCGACACAGTTTTATCGTAACCAATTGGAACCGCTGCAACTCATAAATATTCATAGTTTCCTTTCCATTAACAAAGCAATGCACACGATATCGGATTTTATATATATATATAACAAGTTTCAGATTTTTTTACTATGTCCATAAAACAATCGTGTGCCGAAAAAAATTGGGCCAATTCGGCTATGTCGTAATTGAGGATCGAATTACTATAATAAATGCTGTCTGGCCAATGCAATCTGATTTAAAAATTTGTCTTTATATCATACATATAATATATGTATTTTATCTCAATTATTTTTTTTCACAGGTCCTTAAACTATTCATAATAATATTAAATCAAAATTGTATTTTTTATTCACTGTTTTGTCAAATTTTAATTGATTAATTTAAGCGAAATATGCCATGCTACCTCGCTATACGTTCTTTATCTGTTCTCGATTTAATTTATGTTTACAATTAAATTTTATTAGACTATAAATGATGCAAATCAAACTTATTAAATATTTCAACGCGGCGCGACAGACATTCATGTGCGTACGAATCGGGTCTAAAGTGCGGCGTGATTGACGTTCATGACCGTGATTTTAACTTGTTGTTACAAATAAACTAGAGAGAATTATGTCTTAGTTTTTGCTTTAAAAAACAGTTGATAAACACAGCTAATATTAAATTACATTCAAACACAAGAAAGTTAATGGATGCAATTAAAAAATAAATTGAAACATGTCAAATCGCGTGGACCACGAGACAAACACAGTAGCGATTCATTGTTTTCTGTTAAAAAATTGGTATATTTTTACGGTAAAATGCTGTAAACAGATCACTTTGCTGAAAAAGTAATTTGGTATAAAACAGCACTGTGTACAGATGCAGATTATTAAATAGCTCTGTCGCGTTTAAACGGTTAATAATAAAATCCATAAATACAAACGTAATTAGATGAAATAAATGATAATTTAAGTGTATTTCTCTCTCCCCTACTCTCTTTTCTCAACTTGGACCTGGCTGAGGACCATTAGGTTTGACATTCAATTATATTCTGTCCATTAAGTTTGCTTCTGCCTTCTGCTCAGGATGGTTCGGAAATGTAGTATTGTCTTTTTTGAGCTTATTAGAGATCAGGATGGTACTTCTCTGCAAGGTTTTTGACATCCATTAGTCAATGATTGATTTTCTTGATTGATAAAGTATTGGCGTCCTCGATCTCTTTCTTCTATCTAAGTTTGTATATTTATTTTAGTTTTGTGCTCCCGTTTCTTATGCTCCTGCAGCTCCTTAGAGGTCAGCTCTTGCTTATGCCCATTTACTAGCTTCTCCACATCATCATGGCTCACATATAGATCGATGGACCTGTCCAGATAGACAATACCCTCATCTATAGGCACAGCCTCAAAGTCCCTTCTTCTGCTCACAAATTCCTCCAAGCATAATTCATTATATCAGGGTTATTTTTATGTCGGAGGGCAATACAAAACACCTCTGAAGTTCAGACGATCGAAGACGTATCATAAACGCAAGCGAGTCGTCCATTCCAACTATTATTAAAAATGATTCCAAAAAAAAGTGATTTTTCCAACTTTTTTAACAACCGTAAAAATTGTAAACTTAACAAAAAATATATTTTGAGCCTTGCTGATTGGGGACCTCAGATTATTCTCAATTAACTCTCAAAATAAATTCTATAAGTCACAAACCTTTTGTATTAGTCTAAAAACGTCTAAACAATGTCTGCAAATGTGAAAAAAAAACATAAAATAACAAAATTCACTGATGTTGCCAAGAGTGCGATGTTTTTCTGGCTCGCATCCGGTACGATGTGCCGAGCGCGAGTGAAACGTGCAAGTGATACGTGCTGCGAGAGCTCAGTCTGCGACGAGACATCGCCGAAAACAATTCAAAAATACAAAATATCGACCAAATTATGTAGCTTATTGAATTGACTATTTTTATTCTATTTTTATTAGAATAATCCATTTTTAAAAAAGTGACAAGATGGGAAGTGTGTAATGCTTGGGGTCTATTTTTCATTATAAATGGATCCCCTTCGGTCGACGTGGTTTTTTTTTTTGAGCCGCCGTGATGGACGAGTTAATATTAAAATTATAGCTTAGCATAATCTTTCTAATGTAGCTATTAGAAATATGTGTTATATTTCTAAGTACATGTTTTAATTAGCTACGGTTTGAGTATCACTGATGTAAATCGATCTCGATTTGCAGGGTAGATACGTTTCACGAAAATGCCGCGTAAATGAAAACCGCGCAAAAAACACGATATTTAAAAATAATTGAATTTAGGTAAAAATTATATAGTGCCTTTGTTTTTTTTAGGCGCTTTTATTTAAAACCGTGTAAATCCAGGGATGAGTGTAAATATATTCAATTATTTTATACATACATTTTCGTGATGTTTTAGGCAGCAATGCCGATACGTATATTTTTCACGATCCATACGATTTTCGCGGTTGATTCGTTCCGTTTAAAATATATCGTGTATTTCAAAACTGTCCAAATCAAAACCAAAACGTGTACGTATGCAAATCAAATACCGTGTAAATCAAAAGATTCGTTATAGTTATTTGGGAAATATGTCCGAAAAGTATTTAATTTATTTTTAATTCAATATTGGAATATAAAAAATTCTCAATTTATTATTATTTTCTTTATATTCTGAAACCCCATACAAATCAAGCAGCTGTTTTAAATAAATTAAAATTATGCTAAAACACTCTCATCGCTAGAAGAAATAGACCAGATCGAACAATTCGATAAGACGATGATTCAGCAGAATAAACATCAAATTCGCTCTCGTTCTTTGTTGTTACATTTTTTGTGATAATGAATTTAGTGATTTATCATTACAATAGTTTTTTTTACATATTTTAAACCATTGCAAATCAGTATAAATGATAATACATCAAAGGACATTAAGGAACCAGAAAAAAGTCTCACAGTAACTAAGACCTACAGTATTCCGACCACACTGTGCTCATATCAAATTATAGAATGGAATTATTAACATAAATTAATATGGCATACATCTGGAAGAAGAATGGTTTCGGTTTTACACGTATACCAAGTTTCTATGAAAAGAAAATGATTTAATTCCATTAGGAAAAATACTGCTACTATCTCAAAAATACTAATACGATGTGCTAGAGATAAAATACTAAATCGAAAGACCATAGTGTTAACTGAAATGATTTTTCCTTACTAGTATTTGATTCGAGTCCTAAGAATAAGATTTGTCAGATGTTGTTTTCCATCCTCTTCCAATGATCAGAGATATGATCGCGTACTAGAAAATCGATAGTAGCGCTTTTAAGCTTTCGTAATGTTTATATATTGATAATTAATTAATTTTATTTGAATAGATACTTGATATACGTGTAAAACCGAAACCATTATTCTTTCAATCACTGAATTCTATCGTGATCTTTTACTTCAAGAGTCTATTTAGTTTTATATATCGTTCGCGTGTGCTTTTTCTTCCGCCAAATGCGAGGACAGGTGCTCTCAAGGACTCTCCGCTAACCAGAGCTATTACTCTACTTAACCACTTGGCCGAATATGTGGATTTATTTGATGTCGTTGGATCAACAAAAGTTTAATTTTGTGAGTTCCAGATGCGTTCTCGAATACTTTGTGACCGTGATATTAATGTAGATTTCTCTCTTATGTACATTGTAAATGTTTTATAAACGTGGTAAAATATTTTAGAAGAATTCATAACTCGGACCATGACGAGCCTGTTATCTCGCCGGTAATAGAAATGCAAAACCAATTTATGGTAAACACATGGACACATTTATTACACATAATTTACATATTCATACAAACGGAATATATTAATTAATAATTCGAAATATTTGTCGATCGATCGTTCATCTACGGTCATGGCTCAGGCAAAGCCGTAAGACGTGCGGGGCTGGTAGTCGCTCGTAGACGATGGTGATCAGGAAGTATTCCCACCTGAATCAGTCTCTTGATAGCCATATAGTAAAATATCCATGATAGTCTTCCAGGTAGTGACAAGTAATCACAATGGGGTACCTTTTCCTTTTACTTCCCTTTTAAAAAATCTTTTTTTCGTCGTCTGTTATTTATTAGGTTGAGTCATAAATAACTACATTTTTTATCATACTTTTATTTTGCTTTAAAAAAAATTTAAAATTATATTAATCTATTATTTATTTACCACTGTTAATGATAACCTTCTCCTATCTTATTAGCAGCTTATCGATCCCCTCCACATAAAATTTGGTAGGTTTGGACTTAAAGAAAGAATCGTGGGCCTGATTGACTTCCTCGTCATTAAGTTTTTAAATTTAAAAAAATCTGTAAGGAACAGAAAAGGTGCTAATTCGTAGGAGCAAGATCTGGGGAGTAAGGCGGATGTGGTAAAATAAAGCAGTTGAGCTCCAGATTTTTTTTTTGAGTCAGTTTTGCCGTGTGTGGTCTAGCGTTATTGTGTAACAGGATAACGCCTTTCAGATTGACGAGTGCAGGACGCTTTTCCAGTTCTTTTTAATGAAATCTTTGCAGATTCTGAACCTATATATTGGCAGTAATCGTTTCATTGCGCTTCATCAGCTCGTGGTGGATTATTCTCACCAGATCCCACCATACACACAATAAAGTTGTCTTGCGATGAATATTGGCTTTAGGGTCCAGTAGGTGGTTCATCCATATCCAACCATTGTCTTGCGTACAATATTTTCATAGATGATTCATTTTTCATCGTCTGTTATTGTCAAATTTTGGGCACCCCGACTTTAGCGCGCGAGACTCTAGCACGCCGACGTTAGCGCGCCGACGTTAGCGCGCAAAATAATATTAATTTGTATTGTTGAGGGCTGACTTAACAAAAAAATAACCTAACTAAGATAACTTTTGATCCAAAATTACATCTTATATAACCCTTTGAGAGTTTAATAAAAATAATATTTACTATACCTAAAATGTTGATTTTTTTTATTCACTAATTTTGTTTTAAATGTTATGTTTAAATAAAATTTTTAAAAAAGATGTATTTTTAAAATTTTTATTATAAATTGAGTTAATTATGGTTAATTTCAAAACATGGTATGCAAAGCCCAACATCGCATTTATAGCAATAATACCTCGTTTCTTTTCTTATTCTTTTACCGTTTATTTTTCGATTGCAACAAATCATGCATTGTCTGCATAGATTTGGATTTTTTCTGATGGGGGAATTAAGATAAATCGATAAGATCCAGGCGAAATTGTAAGTGGGTTTTTTGTATCCTTTCTTTGCAATTATGAATGCATTCCAAATAATTTTATCCAAAATATGGAAAAATATCTATAAAACAATATTTTATAATTTATTTTTTTATAACACTTTTAATTCCAACTTATATAACTGTTTTTATGTATATGAGAAAATATAACACATTTCACGAATATAATAAACTAAAATATGTTTATATAAAAATAATAATTTGCGCGCTAACGTCGGCGCGCTAAATTCGGCGCGCTAAAGTCGGCGCGCTAACGTCGGGTCAGCCAAATATTGTTCAAAAAGGCTTGATTTTTTGCTGTGAGAGGAGACTTGGGGCAATGGACATTCGGTCACTGAGATTATGTGGTACTCATTTGCCTAATTTGTTGACTTTCCTCAAATTTTCCAGGTATCGAAACACTGAAGATTGTGACGAATTCTCTCTGCCTACTCTATTGTCGTTTGACGTAATTTTTCTTCCAATATCGCATTTAAAATGTCGTCATCGATGTCAGAAGGGCGACCCGATCACCCTTTGGTTCATCTTTCAAAGACTCATCTCCGGAACGAAATTTCACAAACCAATTTCTAACTGCCCGATTGATTATCAGGCTCTCGCCCTAAACACTGCATATATTTTCGGCTGTCGCTCTAGCACTAGTGCCATGTTTGAATTCCCAAAGCATTTATGACTCAACCTAATATTTATGGTGTCGTATATCCGTCAATTATTAATCGATGTGGTTTGCCATGGGGGAAGACGAGAGGATATATCCAGAGTCATCATGACGGCATCCGTCTGTAGCGCAACAAGATGGCGACTACATCTTACGATGGAGCGAAACGGGAACGTCCTAACGTTTCGACTGCCGATCATTTTGTTAGAGGGGATGTGCATAAATTATCTCGCACTCTGTGGAATAAACGTCTTAGTAAATATCCGGACAATGAAGAACGTCCCGGCTGAAGAACCTCTGAATATTACCTGAAGAATAAAATAACGTAAGCATATATGGTACAAAAATAAGGCGCTGCATAGCTTTTTTGTGAATCTCTGATATAACCGAGAAGATGACCGTTGTTTCAACCTGTTTAAACCTGTTCTTCTCCCTTCATGTCTTTTATGTGCGATCATATTATTATTTTCCATAAATCATATTTATTATAATTATAATTAGTATTTTTTTAATATATGCATTGATGCAATGTGGCGTTGCACAAGCGGTCATAGAAATCTTCGAATGCATCATCCGATACAATCAATTCTGCAAAACATACGCGGCGACCGTAACAGATACAAGCGCCAAAAAAGAAGACAAGATCAGATGTGCAACCGGTTTTATCTTTTCGGCGAAATATATTGCGAAAAAAATAACGAAAACAAGATCGCTTTCACGTTCCATTTGCGAGCGACGACACCGCAGACGCAACATGCACTCGTATGCAAATGCGGATATGTGCATACGAGTGCACAATGTCAACATTCCGCCGTCTCGTCCATCAATGAACCGATTTGGACCACGTCTGGACCGTCACGCGACAATGACGCGTGCCTCACAACATCTAGCACGCGTCTGCAGCGGCCGACGAGATAGCGACCTGCTGCAGAAAGTGAGATGGGGTTGTGTAACGAGGCGAGGTGGGCGGGAGAGTTGCCGTACGGTATCAGTGCAACGTACGACTCCGAATCGCAAACTCGCGTCTAATCGACCGGTAATTACCAAAAAAAGTTTTGGCGCTAAATTCAAATAATTCGTTGTGACTTGTGTCTATTTTTCATATAGAATAACTTTAAACATTGATCCAGTAGTGTTTGTATCGATCTCTATGCGTGATTTATATTCTATACCCCAATATATTGAGCGATTCTTTTTTTACGCGGCTTAAAAAAATATAAATTTTACACTTAATAAACTGAATCAGTATGAATCTTCATCATGCATATCTCATGTATTCAGTATACGCATCTTCCGCGTAAAAATGTATCGCGTATAAAACATTTTATTTTTAACATTTATCTTTTTACGCGGCGAATTGTAACTTATCTGCCTTGCAAACAAATACCCTTAATATACACGATTTTGTATGGTATACGTGCAAAATAAATTAAAAATGAAAGTCATCTCTTAATTTACACGGAACTAAAAAATGCTGTCATAGTCCTTTCACAGATAATTGCATTATTAAGAATTTTAACAGCACGTCATAATTTATAATTTACGATTAATTATGTAAAACAATCGCACAAACAAATACATTTTTTTGCAAAATAATTATTATTACGTCATCCCTTGATTTACACGTATTTTTTAATTGATTGATTTATTAGGATAAAAAAAACAATTTACACGAGGATAAAAATTGGTTTTAAAATGCGATTGTATTATTTTAAATAATTAAGAGATGCTTTTTGATAACAGAACCCTTCTACAATTTTTTGTACGACTACTGTATATTTTTTTACACGACGATCGTCCGCGTAAAATCGAGTATCCTTGTAACTTTACTTCTGTCTAGTATTTTATAAGAATATTTTATATTATAAAAAAATATTTAAAATATCCCGGGCCAATATTTCGGCATATTTAGTATATTGATATCTTCCCCTATTTTTTTATTAATAATTAGAATATATGTAGACAGTTGTGTCTCGTTTTACATGAGACTCCGTGTAAAACTAGGTCATATGAGAACGTGTAAAATGCACTAAAATTCATTGAGAATTTTTTTATAAATTCTGAGGGCTGTAAAAAATATATTAATGAGCCAGATTGTGTTAAAATACTGAAGAGCTACTGAAAAATATAAGAAAAAGTTATTAATAACATCTGGAAATTACAGAGGAGTCAAAAAACTATTTAAAATGTAAATTATTCTTAAACTAAAAGAAAATGTGGTGGAAATTGTTTTAAGAATTTGCCGTATGGTTAATTTTCGAGATACTTAATTAATGTAGGTGAATAATTAATTAAAAAATATGTTAGATGATATTTATTCATATCGTGTAAATCAAGGGATGATTACATTATTATATATTGTATTTTATTCTCAATTAATATTTTAACTTAGCCGTGCCATTATTTGAGACTCTAAGTTTTTGATTTTTCTTATTGAATAATTCTTTTAAAATAAATTATATTATCCATTGCAATGATCCAAGACTTTGGGACTTTATTATAAATAGACCCCCTTCGGGCGACACGGTTGTTTTCAAGCCGCCATGACGGATCGATAAATTAGCATTTAAAAGCACAGCGACGATTTAACGCGGACCAAATGGAGGCCGACAGTTCGGCACCGGAAAACGTAAATGGCGTCATTACCGCGCCGAATATTAAAAAAAAATCTGCCTCTCTAAATATTTTTATTTTCATAAATAATGGCATAAAATAATTAAGTAGTCAAGAAATTAAATGGCATGAAAAAATATTAAATAAATAATTTATTCCGTTTTTAAGGTATTTTTCTGCGCGGATATGACGCCGTTTACGTTTTCCGGTGCCAAAGTATTTATTGAGAATAAAATACAATGTATAATAATATAATCATCCCTCGATTTACACGGTAGCAATAAATATCGTCAAATATATTTTAAAATTAAATTTTGTCGCGGATTTGATGACGTTTACGATTCCCGAGCTTTCAGTTGCCGCTTTTAAAAATTGTTAGGACCGGTTTAGTCCGCGCTCAATTGTCGTTTCGCCGATTTCAGATATCCTAATCTAATCCCATGAAGCAAACAAATAATAAATTGTAATTTCCAGTAGCTATTTCATAACAAATTAATCAAATACATCTGCAACGACGCCAATTACTGTCAATCTCACGTCAAAAAAAAATATATATAGGCTAAATTATTTAATACCAATTAATTAATGGCAGATTCGCGGTTTGTCTTAGCTAATTTCTAAATCATCAGCCATGCGTGTTTAATTATTTAATATTTTGTGCAGTCTTTCGTTATGTACGTATTCTTCCATAACATTTTTTATCTCGTCCATACAATGCCCGCGTTAATTATCGGCTTACCAAATTAGAGCACCGTTCACTCAATTTTTTTTTCGTCTAACATCACACGTGCTGTATGGGAGAAATGTGAAAAATAAGCCGTTGCAATACGACGGTGATTTGTCTAAATATATCAGCCGAAACCTAATTACAGTGGTTATGTAAAGAAAAATATAATATCCGCGGTTTTTTAATTATTTGCCTCGCGTTATTGAATAATATTGAGCAACGCTATATGGAGCAGCGGCACCTCAAAGGTTAAATTGGAAAGAATGCTATTATTTTGAGAGGCGCTGAGATTTATTACGCACGCTTATATAAGTATTATCCATTAAATCTAATAATTAACGGAGTGTGAATCCTGTGAGCATCTTTTAGCACTTAAAATGCTTTCGATGACATTAAGATAATCTTCCACACATCCTGTTTAATACTAATCGAATTCAGTTGTTATCTAAAGTTTTTCTAAAATACAGTTTTAAAAAAAAGGTAATTAAATATTCATTAATACTGATTGATGTGAACGTATTGAAATTAAATACTTATTTGAACATTTCCCTGCGGAAACTGTCCCAAAAAAAAATTTAAGGCCATTCGGTTTTTTAACATACATATGTCAATTATCGTCATAATACAATCAAACTCGTTATAATGTAATGCTGTGGACATATTTAATTATTTCGTTATAACACCAATATATATCTTGATTTAAAAAATGAGCGTGTAAATTAAAACCGTGCAAATCATTAATTTATTAATTAAAAACAATTTTTCTAAATTATTTATATTTTAAAATCATTTTTATTAACAACTTAGATTGTATTTCATTCAATTTTTCATGATTAAATAATATAAAAAAAAACAATAAATCAGATAACGTATTAACTCATTGTATACGGGGGGCGTGGTTTCCACGTCAAAAGAGTTTTTGGGTATGTCCGGGGCGCGCATATCACACGCTAGCCGACACTACGCGTTTTGATCGGCTGTAACTTTTACAACGTTTGGTTTTTTTTTTAATATTTTTTTTGGTGAGATACTTGATAGTTGTTGCAATACAGAAAAAAATCAGACCTTGAATAATTTTGGATAAATGCATATAAAATCATTTATTTTAAATATTTTATCGCTCTTTTACACGAAGGAGTATGTTTAATTTATTCATTTATTTCAATGTTATAATCTTTTGTTTTTTCGTCAGCCGATACTATGGGCTTTGATCTGTTGTATATATTATAATGTTTTATTTCAAATATTTTATAATCGGTAGGATGATTAGTTTTATTTTAGATGAATAAATTCTTTGGTATCGTAATGGTTCTATTTTACTTATGCGTTCCTCAACATTCGGAGCTATGTATAAAGCTTTTGTGGATAATAAAAAATACTGATGGCTAATGACCTTGAAATTTCACTCACAACCCTTATATATAATTATTTAAAATTCAAAATTCAAAGGACCATATTCAAACCATGTTTTATAAAAATTTCCATTCGGTCCGTTTCTAAAAAGTTTGGTGACCCCTGCTATAATATACAAATTATATTTTTTGCATTATCTATCCAGTAAATCATGGCTTAATATCATGATTGATAAAAGAGTTATATTTTTTTTAGTAAAAAACGATGTTTCATCAAATTTCGATTCGCCTCATATGCAATGTGTTAAAGTAAAATCGTGTGAATTGAGGGCCGTGTAAATCAAAACGATTTTTGCTTAAAAATGTTATATGAAACATCATAAATAACATATATTTTTTTTTATTTTCAATAATCATCATCAATCACATTGATCAATGTATCATGATATATTAATCATAAATAACTTATAAATATCTTTAGTTTCTTTGCATTCTATATGATCTATATTGTCAGGAAAAGTGCTTTCTAAATTGTTTCATACATCAGATCTCTAAATAAAAAAAAATAATCCATAGCTCTCAATAAACTTGTTATTTATTATTAACAATACATCATTAATTACTTTATACATTTTTTGACTTTCTTAAGCGATAATTTAAAATAAACTGTAATTTCACGACTTGAAATGAGTAATAATCGGGTAATAATAGTTTAAGAAGACTAGTTTTTACAATTCAATTATATACCTGTAATTATTTTGGTATCGATTTTAATTATTTATTAGATAGTTAAGCTCTTTGTGTTATTTGAACCCTTCGAATGCCTAACAAATATTTGTTCATAATATCACGAGTATACTAGCAACATTCTTTGTTAAGGTCAGAAATTTTGATAAGGGTTTAAAATCAAGGAAATGCTATTGCACTAATGCTATTATTAAAAAATCACTACAAACCGAGGTTTAAATTTTCCATTCATATTTTATTTTTATTACCTAATGAATATTTTTTACAATATAGTTTAGAATATGCTAAATCATAAGACTATAAATGATGCAAATCAAACTTTTTAAACATTTGGACGCGGCGCAACAGACATTCATGTGCGTACGAATCGAGTTTACAACGCGGCGCGATTGACATTCATGACCGTGATTTTAACTTGTTGTTACAAATATACTAGAGAGAATTATGTCTTGTTTTTTGCTTTAAAAAACAGTTCATAAACATAGCTAATAGTAAATTAACAACCAAACACAAGAAAGTTAAAGAAAGCAATTAAAAAAATAGTTATTTAACATCTTCCACTCAAATAAAGTAAATTTCAGTTGTATTTAAATGCTCTAAAAATTTAAAAAAAATAGAATAATCAGGTGGATGCTGTTGTACTTTGGATGATGATCCAGGGGTCGAAACTGTTACTTGATTCAAAGAAAGCTATTGTTTTTATGACTTTAGGTTGTTGTACAACATCCACTTTTCATCAGCAGTGACAATTCTTCTCAGAAACAGATCAATAAGAGTGACTGATGATTATTCTTTGTTCCAGCGCTGTTACCAAAAGTTTGTGCGGTACCCAAATTCTTTGTCTATTTTTTACGGATCCTTTTTAAATGGTCTTGTACTGTTAAACAGGGACAGCTGAGATCTTGCGACAATTCCTTTATTGTTTTGCAAGAGTCGGATTCTACTAATGAATTTAAACCATCATCATCCAGTTTTAGAGGTTCTCCTAATCTTAATTTATCGTTTAATACGCTATCGCTACTTTAAAAATTTTTGAACCATCTATGGCATTTTTTAAGTTTTAAAACGTCTCCATAAATTACGCAGACGTATTTTTGCTTAAATTCCTTATCGAATATAAATAGCATAAGAAATATTTTAAGGCACTGGATGCTCTTGCATCAATACGGCCCTCATTCGAGATATTCTATGGCATAAATATTAGAAAATACTATAATTACAGTTTTTTTCAGAAAAAAATGTAAATTGTTTAAAAATAGTTAATGCTTCATTCTGGACTTGCGTCTATACAGAACTCTTACACAGAGTCCAGTCTATCTTCATAATATAAAAATACGTAGTATTTAAAACCTTGTAAAAAAATCAAGCGTGAATATTAGCTATTGAAAAAAAAATACATCTATAACATATTTTATTTTAAAATATGATTAAGATAAACAAATTGGATCAGATATTACACAGCGTTTACACAAGTCGACACTCATTGAAATGTCAAACGAAAAAAATACGTGTCACGTGTTGTATTTGCATGGCAGACGTTGATTGATAGATTTTTCGACAAAATATTGCTAAATATTTTGTATTAAAGATTTTACACGTACAAATTAAACAATGGTATACAAGATATCCTTCAGCGAAAGGGATTGAGCAATAGACGGCTATAGAAGGGCGCCATTTTGCGAAAGGTTAAATCCAACGCAGGGAATTATGATCCGAATCGATATTGTTAGCATTTATAAAATATAGCACTATAATTATGCGACTCGCTGAACGGGCTAATATAATAAATAAGAGCAGTAAT
The DNA here is from genome assembly GCA_022495035.1 of Philopotamus ludificatus. Lineage (NCBI taxonomy): Eukaryota > Metazoa > Arthropoda > Insecta > Trichoptera > Philopotamidae > Philopotamus > Philopotamus ludificatus. The sequence goes on along the minus strand of JAGXCT010033488.1, from coordinate 12,876 downwards.
TGAAAAATTGTGTGCCATAAATAATGCATGATTTATCTAGCTCGATCCTTGAGTTGTTTTAGAAAAGTGTTTAACCCATTTATTTAATCTATTATGGTAATTTTGATTGATTATTAATTTAAATGCGATATGAATAATGCTATTATTAAATTTAAATGACAACTTGGATATTATATAAATCGTGCAACACGTTTTTTTTATAGATCATTATACAATTCGGCTACCATCGACAAGGTAAATGTCATTAACACGTGTTAAATATAGACAAGATCATAAATTCGGCACTGCTTACGAATATTATTGTAGAAAGTTCACTTTTATATTATTAATAACAATGTCAATATGAAGTAACATTTTTTTTTTTTTAATGCGTGAAAGTAACCGACTTGTCCGGTTATTTGACGTATGTAATCGGCCTAAAATTTACGGATATATGTTTTAATTTATTAGAAATTGATATAAATTTAATTTAATCAATTGATTTAACGCTCGGGTTTGGCGCTTAAACGCGTTGAAATCACTTTTAGCATTCGCGACGAAATCCATTGTACACGGTGATCAATTTTCAGTATAACGCAAATAAACATGTATATGATCAATGATCAATTGTGATTATAATTTTTTCATGGATGCTGTTACACTTTCTCTGTAATGTATCGAACAAGTTTTTGACGAACGTCAAAAAAATGCTCTGGTATTTTTTTAACTTTCATATATCATCCTGATGTGATTACAAATGAAAGTGTACATAATTTTCGAATTTATTCCGTTTTTTTATCCATCAATGTTCATTTATCTCAGCATCGATCCGATATTACACGTCTCGTAAAAAATATGATCGAGTCATGTCCTTGATTTTACATTGTCAACAACATGTATCAGATAAAATAAAGCTTTGATGCCGATAACAATACGCGGGATGCCTTTTTTTGTATTCAAATAATGATACTGCAATATTTTTCGGCAATATCTCGGTACTCGCTCAACCTTGGGAAATATTGTAATTTCTTTTTTTTGACATAAACTTTTTTCGTATTAACCGGATTTGCACTTTGTTATTTCACAACGATAAATAATGCAATTAGGCGTATTGCAGTTTTGTTTAAAAATAAATTGCCACTTGCAAATTGGACTTGAATTGCTATGTACACTTTGAAGCTTTGTCTTGTAATACATACACTTCTATCAATACACATTCTTGAACGTGAAAGGCGTTTTGGACCTCAAGGTTGAACCTCCTGTACCCTTATACTTATTCTACCCACATTGTCAAGTGTTACTCGAAACGATTAGGATTTCTGATAACAATTTCAACTTTCTAATAATTGCGCCGTCAATTTATTCAGTTTTACCTATTTTAAATATTTAAATAATTATGTTTTGAATACTCTAATAAATTTATCTCATTTTCTCTGTTATATAATAATTAGTATTAAATAAAAAATATATAATGCGTCTTTATTTAGACAAATTTTACCAGATAAGTATTTTTTATCAGATGTTATTCTTCAAATAAAAATATTTTAATTTTTTCTCCATATATTGCAATAAACTTCATTCAACTATCATTATCATCATCATTTGCCAGTCACAAGGTTCTCACTCGCTGAGGGCATGGACCTTACCCAAACTCTCGCATGGTAGTCGAGGCCAAAGGAACCTGAGTCTCACACGTGACGTGAGGGCTCCCCTTTCGTGTCCATACCGCGGGGACCCAAGCCGTCTTGGTATGCGGTTTTTTGTAAAGAGTTTGCCTCTCTTGGCCATGCTGGCATTGGACGTACATCTTCTACCATGTTGGTATCGGATTTTACCCTCTCGCGCAATAGCAATCCTTTCATCATAGAAAAGACCTCCTCAGAGAGGGGTCCCCTAGAAAGAAGGAAGAAGAGCGAAAGCATCGAGACTAGACCAATTATTGGTCAGATTAGGGTATTTTTAATTATACGCTGTTAAGGCTTCGTACTGAAACTGAAATAAAAAATATCAGTTTATTTGAGTAATTATTATTCATTTAGTGTGTTTGTTAAAATAAAAATGATGTAAATTATGATATAAAATATTTTATTTTTTTACAAATAAAAAAATAAGCATTTTGCACTAAATAAGCACGTGTTATTTCGAAACCGTGCAAAATATATAAGAAAATAGACCGTTTTAAATTGTTACACTGATTTTTCGTTTGACACCGCTTAAAAAATTAAAGGAGAATTTAGAGAATGTCAATGCACAATTATGGAAAAAATATAAGGAAATGGTAGATGGCTTCGAACCGTTATTTTTATCAGATTTCGTTCCTGTTAAATTAAAAATAATAGCCGGTTTTCAGCCTCAATGTTTCAAACGGGAAGTAAAACGAAAACTGATAAATAACGTTTTTGTCGGAGCGAAAAACCAGAGCAAAATCGATAAAAAAAATACTGGTACATATCGGTTTATTAAGTTTTAATACAAATAATTTCATTTAAAAATATAATCACTTGGAGCTGAACGGAAACTGAAACAAAACCGGAACCGAAATGTCTTATTTTTTTAATAGAACTGGACTGTAAAATAATAGTTTGAAGCCCTGATTTAAATTCCTAGGAATTAAACGATTTATCTTTACGTAAATACTATTGAAATTATTATGAAAACAGTGATACGCAACATATAATGCTATATGTTGAGTATCACTGCTTTTATATTATTAACAATAGTCATTGGCTCTTTTTATCAATGAGATCACCTTGAAAATATATATTTTCATTAAATTATTATCTTGTTTACAATTAAACTTATTGTTAAAAATCAGTGTAAACAAATAATGTGTATTGTTCTGAAACTGTGTTATTCAAACACCGTATAAAAATATCAGAGAAAAATAAAGCGTCAGGTTGTTGTGATTAAATATGTTTTTTTAATCATAGAATTTGATCAGAAAAACTATTTATATTATGATTTAACCTATTGTGTTCGAAGGTTTTGTCAAAAAAGTCATCCAAATTCATGTAACAATATTTTTTCTGGGCTAAAATAAAGATAAAACTATTCTCTAAAATACCCAATTATCGAAAAACAGATGACTGATTCAAATATACGTGATATAAAACAAATACTGGACAAATAAACTGATACTATCGAAGACGATCACGTTAACTCGTTCTAAGCAGTCGTGTCCTATCTCCAAACTTTTTTTTTCACAATTCAGATGACAAATTAATGGTCATACTTGATTCTTGAGATTAAAAATTATCCGAAGGTTCATAAAAACTACCCGAAAAAAATCACCAGACGTAGTCGACCAAGAAAGTTGATGGGAGCATATTCAATAGCCACTACGTCTAAGCATAGGAGTCGAAAGGTTCATTTATTTAATATAATCTTCTTCCTTAGACGCTGTATTTTCCTTCGTGCATTTAATATTTTTTTAACTCGACGTCGTGGAAAGAAATATTCCAAGGAATTTTTACTGTTTTTTTAATTTTCTAAGGATGTAAATTAATCCCTTAAATTTAAACAAGTCCCTTATTTTTTTTTCTCATTATCTCCAATGATTCAAGTCGAATTTCACGTCATTATCGCCCGAACGACGTAATAATTCTTTCAGATTTCATGTATTTAATATTTTTTGTCATACTTTGATATTTTTATTCATAATTTCTCGGCGAAATTGTATTACTTTTTCGTATCGTGGTCCAATGCATTATCTGCCATGTCGGAATTTATTTCTGCAATAATTACTGTTCTGTTTTATCATTTGTACAATGGGCCGGACATGCGATATCACTGGTTCTGATCGTAACTTATGTCATTTCGGCATAATGAATCGATGGTCACGTGACCGATGTGAATTGTATAATGCCTTCAAACTTTCCGACCTTCACGTGTCGCCGAAGAATTTCGCCGTGTGTCGCGTGACTCGAGTCCCTGTATCAGATCGTTGCAACACCGACGAGGCCGGTGCAGCAATTGATTACTATGACTATCCTGATTTTGCTCATGTGCTTTAGATCCGATTTACGCGTCATTAACGAAATCGATGTGCGAAATCGGTGCGAAATGCGAATTCCATGGCGGAAAAGGAATGTTAGGTCGTGCCGTGGCCTGTGAGCCAGACAATGGATCACCGCTCGTTGCGAAATTGTGTCGGGTTCTGGGAGACAAGCATTGTTCAAATGTAAGCCACAGTCTAATTTTACGAAGGGTAAATTTAATTCGATTCAGTTCTTATTGTGATTTTTTTAAATTATCAAACTTCCAAATCATATTCAATTAATGTTAATCAATACGAATAGTAAAAGTTATGTAAAAGAAAGGTAAATTTTCTACTAAGAACCTTTTTACGTGCTTTGTTCGCTTTCGGACAAAGGCGATCTACTGGTATTTGTCTTCTAAGACTCTCAAATTGATCTAGTTGCAAATATCATGGATCCACGAAAGCTTCTTTATTCCCAATCAACGAATAACTTGTCCAAAAAAAACAATTTTTCGATATTTAGAAACATGTCCAGAAGCTCCCCTTCTGTATAAAAAAGTTAAACTGAGGACTAATCTTATTAGCATAACATTAGCATTTTTTTATAATCAGAAAAAACCAGTCACGTACTCGTACACTGCTCGAAATCAACCTCGTCGTCCGAAGGGGGTCTATTTGAAAGGAATATACCTCAAAACATTTAAAAAAAAATATATTCTAAGAATAAAAATTATTCATGATATGCTTCATAATTTGGTCTATATTTTGGGTTTTTTAACTAATCAATGTGACGCGTAAATGACAAACGCACTCGGCGATGCCCCGCCCCAATTGAGCTCTCACCGCACGTGTCACTTGCACGTTTCACTCGCACTCGGCACATCGTCTGAGAGCTGAGAAAAAACATGGCGCCCGTGGCAACAGAAGCGAATATTGTTGTTTTTATTATTTGTTTCGCAATTGCTGACAATAGAGGTCAAAGTATATTTATAATATTTATTCCTTAGACTTATTTTAGACAAATACAAAAAGTTTGTGATTGGGATTTATATTAAAAGAGTTATTTGAGAAAAATCAAAAACTTGAAGAGATCTCTCTAGAGAAGGATTAGTGTATTACAGTCCCTGGACATGATTATAGGCCCATTTAGTATAATTCTACATCATTGAATATCTCTCAGATTTGATTCGCATGGCTACAAATACTTTTTAAACTGTTCAAAATATTCTTCTTATTTTATTTTATTTATTTTTTGATAATGGACGAATGGCACGACAAAAAAGATCATAAGGAATTCCCAGGATTCATAGATTTCGCTGAAGGATTGACTTTTTCGGTGTACTTACTTATCGTAATGTCATCATGTATGTTATACCTACAAGCCCAGACACTGGTTATTGATCAAAGTATCCTAGGGCGTAAGATTAGTACTCTTTTTGAGCGGATGTTAATCTTAAATACCTCTCATATTTTATTAATATTTTTTATAATGTTTAAAACCATATTCCTTTTGATCAAAGTATCCGAAAGGCGTTAGACTCCCCACTTTACTATTCATTGAAGATCGTAGAATCGAACTTTTCATGGTGATATCTATCTAAGAATAGAATGTGAAATCAAGGAGTATAATATTGTTTTAGGGTAGTTAAGATGTTATTGACATAAATTTGATATTGAAGCGTTTTTCTTTTTTAATTTTTAAACAGGATTTTAAAAATTAAGAGATTTAATACAATTAATTTATCCGAGTGGTATGTTTATTTTGCATTGTAAAAATAATATTAGGGAGGCGATTAAAATTTGTTGGTGGAAACTGATATATAAATGTTTTTTTTAAGCGATAATTTCCATCTACGTGTAAACTAACGAGTGACGGCTTATTATATTTAATTTTTCTAATATTTATTTCTACATCGCTCTATATATATTTAAATATTATTCGAAAATAAACACAATCAATCGAGGACATCATGAGGATTGTTTTTTAATTTATTGTATTACTATTTTTAAATATTTTGTTATCTTATAAAAAGGAAGTATACCAAAATTCGCTTATTTTGCACAACAAATTTAATTTGTTGATTTAAAAATAAATAAAATAACGTGAGATATATCAAAAAAATAAAACAGTCGAAGAATTTGTTTTTATTACAATTTATGAGAAGTTTTGGTCCATAAATTTCTGAAGAAATGGAATACCATCATTATCAACTTACTATATCTGAATATTGTTTGAATATAAATAATTTAAGTTAATTTGAATTAACTATTTAATGTGATTATTTTCTTCCATTTCCTTTTTAAATGTAATTAATATTTTTTACACCATTCTAGTATTATTTATTCAAAACTTTGTATTAGAATTTCCTTCCTCATTCACACTTTTCTCCGGACATTGTACCTACACCATAGAAACTTTCTCACATTCTCAGGTTTTTATAACATTTCTCAAACAATGAACAATATTTAATGAAGAAAGGCATAAAAAATGAATAAATCAAATTGATATAAAATATAGAACATTTTTCTAATCCGTTTTTATTTATATATTATTTCATCAATCTCTGAACCTTCTTCAGCGCCATATATAAAAAGCATTATATTTTTATCTTATTTATTAATGACTCTACTCGAAGATTTGATTAACACTTTTTTCTAAATTTCGAAGCACTTCTGCAACGCAATTTTTGATACGACGTTTATATCCTTTAGAGATTCTATCTTTATTTACTCAATGTTTACACAACGTCCTTTTATTATAGTTGTTTTTATAATCCGTAATTGGAAGAAGTCTTAAATAAAATATCTCAAGCATATAAGGTAGTAAAAAATAGAATAAGCATGAAATATGGCTACTACTGTCAAGATACGTCAAAGACAATACAACAAAAATTGTGACAATTTTTCTTATATAGACAGAAAAATAAAAAAAATCAATGAAAATTTCGAGAAGATGATTATTATGCTTCCGTTCTTCTAAATCTTGATCAGTTTATCATGACGACCTTTGTCTCCATCTATTGTCTAAGAATTCTTCTAAATATTTCGAATCGATTCATTCGTCTTATTGACATTCTCGCGCTCGACTTGACACATTAACATTCAGATTTGCAATACGGCAGTAATACCGTGCGAAATGTTAATGGAACGTAAAAAAAAAATTGACATATCTATTTGCAAATGACAAATCGTGGCCGTGCGATATAATTGACCCATATCGAAAACCGAACGTGTCCACTAAATTATTGCGTGCCGAAAACACATTTGTTATATACGGCGCCGCCGGAAAATGCGAAAAACCACGTGTGATTTATTAACTCGCCATTAGCTACCGTTTGACACGTGCTTTTTATTTATTATTCGAACACTGCAATTTATAACAAATCACTTAATTACGACGCAGATTGCTCTCGAGCATTGTGCCGCAACAAATGATTATCGCGCTTCTGACACCCGTAACATAATTATGTGAATTTGATGAATCATTTCCAATTGATGATCGATTACGTGAATTTCATGCGTCATTGTGAATTTTTTTTTCATGAAAATTGTCGGCAATTTTCTGTTATTCGACGATGAAATTATAATACAACTGTTTTCAAATAAATTTCAGTTGAGCTTTCCGTTTACTTATTAGGTTAGTGCTTCCTAACCTAGCCGTGCCGATGGGATTTATTTGAGACCCTAAGTTTTTTATTTTTCTCGAGTTACTCTTTTAATATAATCCTACGTATCACAAACTTATATAATCATTGGCCTTTATTGTACGCAATTGCGAAAACAAAATAAAAATCGGATGCGACGTTATTTTTCCCTCGCAACCGGTACGATGTGCCAAGTGCGAGTGAAACGTACTAGACACAAGTCGTGAAAACTTCAAGTCATCAAATTAATTAGTAGAAAAATTCTAAATATCGTCGATATTTTGTAGTTTTCTCCTAATATATATCATGAATAACTATTTATATTCTTAGAATAACCCTTTTTTTTAAAAAAAATCAAGATATTGATGAATTCTTAATCAATATCTTGATTTGAAATGCTTGGAGTCTATTTTCATATATTCATTTCATACTGAATAGACCCCATCGGGCGACGCCGTTGGTTTTGAGCCGCCTTGACGGATCGGCTAAAGCAGTTGCTATGAAATTTGCCGGCCCTTATGATCAAGGAAGGGTCTATAGTAAATTAAAGTTTATTATTAATTGTGACCCACTCTACCATTATGAAGTTAAAATATAGCAATAAATAAACTGTAAAATAAAATATAAATAAATAAAATCTTGAAGTGTTTCATTTTTTCCCCCCGGAATAAAATCTTATTACTATTACTGATACTGCAAAATATTATAATATACGTATATTTGTAGAGAAGAGAATGCTCTCAGTTTTTAAATCTTTAACCTTTACCACTCTGGATGAAAAAAAAATACGAATTTGAAAAAAATATATATATATTTTGGAAAAACAGAATTAAAAAACATCTATAATATCGTTTTTTTAATTTCCAGGATTTAACTTCATTTTCACCAATTAAAAAATTAAAAAACTCGGTTCATTATTTTAAACACTGTCTGGGGAATGCTGACACGAGTTCATTCAAATGTGTATGACCGATTATGGGAATGTACCATGGTTCACTTTGTTAAAAAAAATATTTGCTTATTTGTACTTAAATAAAACGTATGTTTTAATTGAGTTTTATATTCATAATTTTTTTATTATGATAACAATATAAATTATGCATATAATATGTTATCTGCAGATAATCGAATGTAAATTCTGGTACAATTCTCTTTAGGAACAACGGGTAGAGGGGTTATACCTGGTTTGATTTACGACATACGCCTACTTTTAACATGGATACGCTGGGATGGGTCTGGTTGAGAAGCCTTAGGATTTTATTGAATATTTTTAACATAAATTATACATTTGTATAAAATTGTCTAGAAAATAAAATAAGCATTTCGCCTGTTATTTGCGAAAAATAATATCTACGAGAAACAAAACGTTTTTTTTTCTGCATCCGGTGCGATATAACATCTTTATATAGGTCTGTATAGACCCTATCTGAATGACGCACATTCTTTTCGAGCCGCCGCAATGGAACGGTTAAAAAAACATTTATACCTGAATTTGCAAACATCCCATTGGCTGAGAATTATCCCACCCAGTTATTATACCCGGTGTTTAAAAGTCAACGTATTACATATAATATATTAATATTTTATTGTTTATTTTTTACTTTATTTTTGATGGGTTATTATGAATGATGAAATTAAATACACTCAGCACAATTCTTTTCGTAAATTATATTAAAGAATAACAACAAAAATGTCATAAAATAATTTGAAGCCGATGAAAAACAGTAGTTCGGCTAATTTTAGGGAAAAAATATATACCCCCGTTACGAATAACATTGAGACATACGTCATGAAATTTAAATCATCGAATAAATATTTTTTTTTAACATTATAAATCCGGTATGTTTCAAAATGTCCAGTATAACATTGTCCTCTTCTATCCCACCTGTTCTAATTCTTTTAATTGTATGTAGGTTAGAATGGCAATTACTTAGCATCGTCACTACTCTTTTGTCCTTCCAAGCTAGAATCATAGTATTCTCACTTCCATACGCTACAGTTTTTTTACGTCATTTGTAAAAAAATGTATTTGATTTGTTAAAAGTTGTGTTTGATTTGTAAAAAGATGCATTTGATTTGCAAAAAGATGCATTTGATTTGCAAACGGGTGTATTTGGCCTAAAAAACTGTATTACTACGTTTTGTTTTAATTTTGGTTTTTTTAATAGAAACTGCCAATTTTTTTTATTGGTCATTATTGTCCTCGTTAAATGTGCTTTTAGTTTCAATAATTCATCGGAAAGTGGAAGACTGGTGTAAAATCTATCGGTATACACATGACAATCCTCGGCTTCTGGAATTGTTTGCAAAAGATTGTTATGGTATAAATGCAAAACGATTCTGGATGTAAACTGTAGGTCAGGTATAGTAAGTTATAAGGTATGAATGAATATATATAGCCACTACTAAAATCAGCCAAAACATATAAATAGCCCATTTATTTGGCTTATTGGGATTATATGTCATAAAAGATTTTTTTTCCTTAAAATGTACAAGGACTGGCTTCAAACTATTTCTTTCTAGGAAATAGGTGTTCTTTAAATTTTCAGTTCAAATGCTTAATGTAAAATGAACTTTTATTTTTTCTATTTGAAGACTAATCTCCCTCGCGATTGATATCTTGTTTGTTATGTAAAATGTAACATCCGAAAGACTTGAAAAAACGTCTCTTTAAAGATCGTTCTAAAAAATGGCGAGTGCGCCACAAATGCTGTCGAAAAAATCTTGCAAGTGTGGACGAGGTCTAACTCCCATAATTAAAATCACACTCGAAAATGCTTTAAATTCCGTATTATTTATATCTTTCCATGACTTCTATATCGTATTTTGCTAGATTGATTTTGTCTATTTTATCGTTTGCATACTAAATCTGTTTCCATAAACCATTTTACTAATCAATTGTTTGTTGAGAAATAATTGTAGCCAATCGATATTCAAACACAGTAGGGATATTTTCCCCTACTATTCTATCAACGATAGTAAGATTAATTATTATTTTTTTTTAATTATTAGACAGAGGGTACCAATTTTTTGATGTCGTGGATTTAACAAATATTAAATTCTCTCCATCTTCCGTTTCCTCGCTAGAGTATATATATTTCCTAACCATAATAATATACATAAATTATAATCATATTTCCTAATCATAGTCAAAAGTATCATTGAATTTGAAAACAAAACTTTCATTATTTTTATTATTTTCCATAGTTTATTTTTTAATTATTAACTCTATTTCACTGATTTTTATTTTTATTAAATAATTTCATTTCATACTGAATAGACCCCATCGGGCGACGCCGTTGGTTTTGAGCCGCCTTGACGGATCGGCAAGTAGTTCCTATGAACCTCGAGGTGTCCTTATGACTGCTGAAGGGGTCTATAGTAAATTAAAGTTTATTATTAATTGTGACCCAATTTCACTATTATGAAGTTAAAATATATTGCAATAAATAAATTGTTAAATAAAATAGAAATAAATAAGTTAGTAGCCATTTTTCCCCCGGAATAAAATTTTATTACACATAGATACGTAAAATATTATAATATACGTATATTTGTAGAGAAGAGAATGCTCTCAGTTTTTAAATCTTTAAAAATTGAATAAACGAGTCAACACTTGACAGTTCTCTATTCTGACTTCAGCCAAAGACTTTCTTCATTTGGCTATACCCGATCAAGTGTTGGATCCTTTTTTACCTAGATCCATAAAATCAGATGAATCCTTACTAATACAGGTTTAACGTATTGAATTATCCATAAATAATAATCTGAGCGCAATGTCTGAACAAGAATATCATCATTTCTGGTTACAAGAACAAATGCTAATTTTATATCCGTCTTCCTATTTAGTAGAACGTGGCTTTAGAGCAATTATGAGCCTCATCATGATAAAAAAGAAACTAACTTGAAATTGGTGCTCATAATAGTTAATTACAAACATGGAGCCGAACATAGATAATCTTATTATTACTTAAGTGGCCTTCTAACCCTGAGGTGATCTTTGCCACTTGGAGGACACTACGTGATTTGTAGCAGAGACACGTCCGTCTCAATCCTGATGCCAGGACTGTGACGGTCGTCCTCCAGGTTATCTTGGCTCTTCGAATACGGGTCAGGTCGCCAGCCATAAAGGAGTCGAATGTCTCCCGGGAATTAATTAATTACTCCACCAGATGCTCCTCACGGCTTTAAACTATCGGCTGATACAATCTCGATTTTTATTAGTCAATGGATAATGGAATGGTGATAAAAAAACAAAATGTTCCAATATTGGAACACAGCAAAAATATTCAACAACAGATTTACTATTCAAATCATTAAAGCTAAATTTGGAATTTTTCTATTATTCAGTTATGTTGAGTTATTTCGCTTGAGATTTCATGGTCAGGTTTTTAATTATTATTGTTTTATAGCAAAGTGGAGGATATATTGGAGGATGTATATGATGGTTTTTAACTTCAGCAATATTTCAAAAACTTTTATCTCATATGATGCTCTACATGAGCTTTGAAAATTAATAATAATTAGAAATAAAATTTTCCAAATTAACTCTTAAATTCAGTGTCGCGCCAATAAGAAGTGTACATGTTTTTGAACTCATCTTTATTATTCTAGGATAGTAATCTATAATAGTTTATTTCTATAATCAGCATCCACACCAATTTTATTGATTTTTGCGATAATTACTTTATGGTTGACAGATGATTTGACTTCACCAAGGATTTTCATAAGTAGTACATTATGAGAGTTTTTTTTTTCCTGATATTATTTTTTTTCTTTAAATTTCCCTTGCCTGATTTTAATTTTTAAATTAAAAATTTACATTTGGGTGATTTTTTATTGAAATTTCAATATTATAGCTACAGTGAACTTGTTATTATTTTAGGTAAAGGAACCTATTATTGTACAGACCTTCATCTTTAGTCGGCATTCTTGTTAATAAAAAATATTGATTTTGTCTCTCCAGAATTCCCTGCATTCAGCCTTTAAAAATTGAGAATACCAGACTCTGCACTAAACATTTTTTTGTCATTTTGGATATCCTCCTGTTTTTCCAAATTGTTAATAGCTTTGACATCCTATTTTTAGCCATCCCTATTCGCCTTCTTATCTCCGACTCACAATTTCCGTTACTCATAAGTAGTGATTCGATATAAAGAAGTTCTCCAATTCTCCCCAGATCCGGAAGATTAACAGACCAGTGTATATTTATTTACACGGATCTCGTAACGTATCTTGCGTTTTTCCGGGCGAATCACTCGTTTTTCCGGGTGA